>LPNX011191064.1:9663-45591 GCA_001517045.1 Pseudotsuga menziesii | reverse complement strand
TTTCAAGTGGCATTCCATACCTAATATCAAATGAAACACATATCACCTTATGAATATGAAACACATATATTGCCACCTTTTTCATATTAACCTTGTCTGACTCTATATATGCGCTTACGCTTTAGCCTATCATAAGCGCTTACAAAACTGATAAGAAGGTGCAATAATACGTCGATGGGTTGTTGTTTGGAGGGTGAAATGGTTGACAATAGGCAAATAAAATTGATTTGATGTTTTTTGGGGAAAATCCTAAAAGAAATGCATAGACTAAAGTTTTGTGGAGAAGAACAAAGAAAGGTTAACTTTAAGAAATTTATGTACAAAATCATGTGAATAATTTATTACCTATATGCAAAATGGATGTTTGCCAAGATTTATGTCCTAGAAAAAAATTGCGGGATATACGGATTTAAAATACTTTAATCATGAGAATATGTTTTTTTAATGGACACCTTACGTTGCAGCCTATGAAACTATGAAAACATTCAAATTTCTATGAAATACGGACACAAAATAATATAAATAATACACATGTAATTAAAATATGTGAATGCAAAAAAAAAAGGAATGAGAATCTATATTTTATATTAATCTGTGAAGTTGGTCTGTTGAGATGTATTGCACTTAAAAGTGAAACACAACACTAAATGTCTTCTTCAAAGAAAATATCAAAGGTTGACCTATAATTATTTTTTTTGTGATTATTCTAAAATGGTTGAAAGAAAGCTCAAACAGAGATAGACAATTTTCTAAAACAAAGATTTTAAAATCATGATGATGACAAGGCATAACAAAATCATGATGATGGTATTTATTAATGTTAAAATAAGTGATTAATTTAAAATGGTTGAAATAAAGCTCAAAGAGAGATAGACAATTTTCTAAAACAAAGATTTTAAAATCATGATGATGGCAGGGCATAGCAAAATCATGATGATGGTATTTATTAATGTTAAAATAAGTGATTATTCTAAAATGGTTGAAATAAAGCTCAAACATAGATAGACAATTTTCTAAAACAAAGATTTTAAAATCGTGATGATGGTATTTATTAATGTTAAAATATGGGATTATTCTAAAATGGTTGAAATAAAGCTCAAACAGAGATAGAGATAGACAATTTTCTAAAACAAAGATTTTAAAATCATGATGATAGTAGAGCATAGAAAATCATGATGATGGTATTTATTAATGTTAAAAGAAAAAGATAAAAAGTTATTTGGTTTGTTATATCATTTTAATTTTATATAAGAAAAAGTTTGTCTAATTTTATATTATTAATTTTATGAAACTTTATTTTTTATTTTAATATTGTTAATTTTTTTATATTAATTAAAATAAGAGGTTTTAGATTGGCGTTGGTCACATTTTTTATAATATTTTAATTTTTTCTTCTCACTTAATTTTTATCATACTATATTTTTTCTTTGAATTTAGATATAATAATATTTTTAACATTATTTATATTATATTCACTGGTATTTTCGTTATGACATCTTCAGGCCAATTTTTGTAGATGGCTTTCATAAATCTTAAGAAACATCTTGTCTTGTATGTTGTTTATTAATTCTTGTACATTAAGTGTCTAGTCATAATTTTATGAAAAATAATTGAATGAACTTCATTTAATTTATTGTGCAAACTAGAGTTTCACAAACATATAAGATAATCAGAGGGACCAAATTTTTATTTTTATTTCATAGAAGTTCAATTGATTTACTATTGTTTTCAAAGTCAAAATAAGATTTCTACCCTCTCTTTATTGTTCCTTGACCACTTTATATTATAACTAACACACCCCTTCTAACCAATGTTGACCGCCATCCAAATTATATGTTCCAATTTGGATGTTAACCTTGTTTATGTTAGAGGCTCACTCTTACTAGTGCCAAATGGAAGGACTTAGCTATATGTTATACCGTCAAATGAAAGGAATTAGCTATATGTTATACCATCAAAAAACATTTATGTTATATTTTAGTACATTATTAAAAAAATTTATGTTAGATTTTAAGTCATTTTAATATACTTTGTAAATAAAATACCTAAACATATAAAATGCTTTTTACAAATTTACCTTTTTATACATTGGTAAAAAACATTCATGTTATATTTTAGTACATTATTAAAAAAAATATGTTAGATTTTGAACCATTTTAATATGTTTTGTAAATAAAATACCTAAACATATAAAATGGTTTTTACGAATAGTATGGTTTTTACAAATAGTATTTATGTGGATGCCATGCAAATTCCACATAATCTCAACAAATGGCTATGCATAAGAAAGCAGATCATCTCCACTTTTTTCTGAAATTGGACTTCTCCCTCTATGGCATTAACATCTTTCAATATCTTTACAGCAAGAAGAGTGTCATCTTGTAGGCATCCCTTGTAAACATTTCCAAAACCTCGTGAACCTAGAATATGCTTGCTACTAAAAATGTGAGTGGCAAACTGAATCTCTTTGAAATGGAATCTTTTGGATCATGCTACTCTGCAAGTAATTCATCATATAACCCAGAAATGAAACAAGAAAACTACTCATATTTCACACAAAACCAAAATAGTTGATAATCAAAATTGTGTAACGTTGATAACAAGATTAGTAAATTGACCATCTAGGGAGATTGCATACATACCATATACATTCCCAAAATCTCCTGAACCTAGAATAGTCTTTCTACTAAAGTTTAGAGTGGCAACCTGAAGCTCTTTGAAATGGAATCTCTTTAAATGTCCCAAGCAAATTGTGGATTATGCTGCTTTGTAAGTATATCATAAAACTCATAAACGAAATAAGAAAACTGCTCATATTTTGCAAAGGAAAAAGAATTAGTTGATAAGAAAAAGTGTATAACATCAAGAATAAGAATAGTAAATTGAGCATCCAGGGAGATTACAAACATACCATTGACAACAAACAAAAAATGTTGATTGTGTCTCTGTCTTCACCAAATGAAATTTCCAATTACGAAGGCAATTGTACACAATAGAACAAGACTCGGGGAAAAAAATAAAGGCACGGTATGTTTTTTAGAAACTCCAGAGGGCACCATAGGAACTGGAAAACAAATACCAATGTACACTTATTATATCATGTTGCTCTACATACAAAAAGAAATTCAGCATGGCATGATTTTATCTAAAAGTTGGAATTTATGCACATTTAGGAAAAATGTTTATCCAAGTCATCATTAATTAGATGGAGATCCATATCTACCCAACATACCTCTTTTCCCCATTCTGACTTGTCTTCATATCTACAGCTGATAACATGAATAACTTCTTTCAATAAAGAAGTAGGATTGGCAGATTGTGGCAGACCGCCATTTTCCATGAGAGTAGATTGAATAAAAACTGGTGGTTGACCCAAAATAGTCACCCGAAATAGTCTTGTAGATATTGAAAGAGACCTGTAATAGGAATTTGATGTAGGACCTTCCACTAGCTGGCAGGATCCTCTACTCTCAATCTACAAAATTAAAAACTGACCACATATTTAACAATCCCCAAAAATCTTATTATCCAGAATAAAAAAATGAAAATATTGAAACATTCAAGGAAATTATTCATACTTACATGTGTATTCAGCTGCGTGACAAAGATGGAGAAAGAGTTGTGTTTGAACTACTCGGGATATAAGCTTCTTGCAAATTCTATGGGGTTTCTTACAATGAAGTTGTTATTTTTGGAGTTCCACGTCACAATCGATTCCATTGAGCTATAATCCACCATGTCATATGTCTTCATGAGAAACAGAGGAATGTCATTACTGTGGCTATTATGAGATCCTTCCATACCCTACAACCCAAAACCAAAATGTTAGAAAACCCTAATCCCAACAGATATCTAGAGCATGTATAGGTAAAGCAAGGTGACAAAATATAGTGGGGAATCGATCCCATGACAAGGAGGATCCCTATGTTTCGTTCTTATTTTATTTTTTACTGTGGGGTGTCCTTGTAGTCTTTATTTTGTCTTGGATGAATTAATAGTTCTGGAACTGGAAATAATGATGGCATCAAATGTATTTATTCTCAAATTCCAGCTAATAAGGGTCCCTTCAATCATCAGTCCAGAGCACGAGTGCCCTTAATTGGATCGAGTGATGCCTGTAGAATCATTCATTTCAAATGTTTCCCTCCCAGTTCGAGAAGAGATAATTCCAATGAGATTATTTGTCTGTTCGAGAATAGTGTTTAGAAATGCTTCAAAATATTTGTGGGGCTTGTTATTACTTACTCAATCCTAGTATAAATATGCTTAGATTTCTGTCTAGATTCCTTTCTCAAGCTGCGAGGACAAAAGATTGAATGAACAGATCTGCTTGTTTTTATGCTGCTAGTAACAGAAAGAAATATTTGATTCACAATCAGGTTGACTTGCCTACCATAATGTGAAGTCCTTTCTCTCTGATTCTCCCTTTCATCTTTAGAAAAACAAATTTTTATAACTAGCATGTCCCTAAACTGCTTTTTCTTTCAGCTCTTGCTATGCCCTATCTTTGGTGTCAATTCCTTCTCTATGTTAATTTATCAATCCCATCCCTCGCCTTTCAGCAATCCACCATAGCACCATGGAATCCCTATCCCTTGGCGAGAAAATTGAAGGGTTATGAGAACATCTACAATCCAGCCTCAGATGGAGTCTGCAGAACCCTAATGAGATTAACCCTGTTGTTTTTCAATCCCGTTGCTATCTGGTGGCAGAGGAACCTGTGATCAGGCACACCTGCTCTCCCTATTGATGTAGGGAACCTCCTTCAGTTCATATTTTTCCAAGGATGGATTTGATGGAAAACTGAAGAGACTTAATCAGATAATAAGCTTTCCTATGAGGCACTCATACAGAACTAGAAATATGTCTTCACCAACAGCCTACCCACCCACGAGACATGGAAATTGCTTAGCAACAACATACCAGCAACATCAAACTCATTTCCCTCGAGCTATTGTGGTTCAACCTTCATAGTAGTTTAGGGCACGAAACCCTCAACTTTTTAGATCTAGATACTCAATTTTCAATCTGGTACATGAAGCGTTCAACCTTTTATGTGTTGTTGGATCATCAATTGCAACATCAACCTGGTTGTCCCTAAGCCATTGTGGTTAAGCCTTCATAGCAGTCCAGGGAATGAAACCCTCAACTTTTTAGATCTAAATACTCAATTTGCAATTTGGTGCATGAAGCGTTCAACCTTTTCTGCGCTACAGGATCATCAATTTGTGCATGTCAAAATCAAAAGGAATGGGATGGAAAATTGCTTTGGGGAATTGTCCCAAAATTTTCCTTCCTGCCTAGTAGATTTTTTTTTTTTGGTCTTATCTGCGAGGGAACACTAAAAATAATAATACAACCAAGTAAATAAAAAATAAAATTGTTAAGTTTTTCTCAAATATTTGTCTTAAAGCTCTACTTTATGTAGTAGTGTAAAAAAACCACTTCAACAATCCTTGGTGCCACTAATCAAATTTGAAAGGTGGGTGTTAATTTCAAATGGAAGGGAATTTACATTTGGAGCCCTTCAAAGATAAAGGGTAATATAAATAATTATATTTCAATTGACAAATATAAATTAATTAAACTCTTCATTACAAAAAATAAATATTGTTTTTATAATTTTTTATAATTTTTAATAATTGCGTATTTCTTAATATTTATATGAAAAAATGATATATTTTCAATAAAATGTTTTTTGAACACATTAAGTTGTCATATGTGTATCATTAATTTTACACTTGAGTAATATAATAACTATTCTATTGTATTTTTTTTTTCAAGTTGGAGCACACTTCATTATACAAAAAAACTATTTAGACTATGTCATAATTATATTGGGGCATCCAAGTTCAATTAAAGCTAAAGAGATCTAAGAATGATAAGGATTGGGCACCTAAGAAAAAATAATACACAACTTAGAAAATATTAAAAAAAAATTCCTACATACCAAGCAAGTTAGCAAAGCTATCATAACCAGGGTCAGGGCATCAAAAACATTTTGTTCAACATTTGTCATGAAAGAATACATGTATGGGATGGAGGGGAAATGGAATCAAGACTAGGCCAATTGAATCCTTGCAACTCACTGCAAGTCTAAGTCTCAACTATACACCTTTTAAATTGAACCAAAATACCGAAATAAGTTTATTAATGGCTAGATTTGAGAAAGTTCTAAGTGTGAATAATTAAGGGTTGGAGGCTCTAAAATTTGTTGTATTTTGTACCAGTCCACGATTTAGTGAATCGACAGTGACATGTAGTAATTTAAGTTATTTAATGAAAACATCTAATGCATATACCTATATGTCAAAACCGTTTTCCATGGCGATGTAGGCCACTACCCCCTTTATTGTCTTACTAAAAGGCATGATAATTAGGAAGAAGACCTAAAATTATGGACTTCACCTTAAAAAGAATGCCCCCATATCAGCAACAAAGTTGGTAATGCAAAAATATGGTGGGGCTGGGTTACCCATAGCAATGAACCTTGGGCTCTGGTCTGGCAAAGAAAATATGCAACGAACTATTCCAAGCCCATTCTCATTAGATTCAGCGACGATCCCAAAGGCTCGTACATATGGAACTCAGCTAATTCCAATCGTAATATTGTCCAGACCTTTAGTTTCTGGGAAATATGAAATGGTGACTCTACAGACTTCTTCCGGGACTCCTGGAATCAGCTCATCCTGCTAAAAGAACACCACTATCTCCCGATTCTAAGGGACAAACTCCAGAATGGAAATTTTGACAAGGTCAGCACATTATGGGAGGATACAAACCAAGAAGATAATTATAGGACCTGGAAAATAAAAGACTGGTGTCAGGAAATAAGCCTCAATGAGGATTTAGAAGGGTTCTAGGATGACCTCCAATCATGGAAAATAAGAATCAGCAAGAGCAAGGACAAGATCGGGTGGGGTTTCTCACAGTTGGGACTCTACAACTTGAAAGAAGCCACCAACTCTCTTCTGGCTCCAATGGAAGAGGACTAGGATGATAAATGGAGGAAGGTCTAGCAAGAAAACCTTTGGCCAAAAGTATCTACCTTCTTATGGCTCCTTCTCTGTAATTGAGTGCTAACAGGGGAAAATAGATGAAAAAGAGGAAGCATAGGCCCGCATTGGTGTTGCCTGTGCCAAATGCATGAAGAAACAACTAACCATATACTAGATGAATGCAACTTTGCTGGAAAGATATGGAAGGAAGGGGAAAGGATATTAAGGAAAAAGGCGAAGTAATGCATATATCGACCTCTGCACAGTTTGTGATCCTAGCTACATGTCATTATTTGTATTTGCATGACATCAAGTTTTGTTTATAGTTGTCATGAGTTCATGATATTCATGCAAGAAATGAAGTCATATAGAGGAGGACTCATCAAACTGACCTTTTGACTGAAAAAGAGTGGACATTGGTAGCAAGGTTCACATAGCTAGTGGGCACAAAGTCTTGAGCTCATTTAGGGCCTAGTAGTAGACCAGTAGTTCTTTTTTGTTATAGTTGTACTTGTTGACACATTGTCACACTTTAGATTGCAGCCCCAAGTGACTTGGGAGTCAAAGTCACATCTCGATGGCTAGTGGCTTGTAGTCATCAATGATTACTAGTCATCTTGCACAACTAAATAGTGAGTGCATGACATGAGTGAGTGAGTGATTATAATTTATCATATTTCTAATATTTTGAATGACGAGTTGAACTTTATAGCATAATAATTTCAATTTCTTGAGAAATTTATATGGATGGGTAATTTCAAATGGTGCCCTTCTTTTGAAATGTTGATATAAATTATGCCCTTCTTAATTGGAAGGGTAAAATTCAGATTTTAAATTTTTTTTGAAGGGCAATTTTAACTTTACACTTTTGGGAAGGGCTAGAACCCTTTGGAAGAGATAGGAAGGGTTCAATTGTGAATGTTTCTTGGAGCTTTTTCACTTTCCCCGTACTTTATAATTATAATATTTTACTCCCTCGCTAGCGGGATCTACTTCTTATTAGGTATAACCAACTTGGATAAAGATAAGCTTATCAATTCATTCAATGAAAGAAGGGCGAGGTGTATCAAAAGAGAACCCTGATGAAGTTAAGGGTCTATATGGTGCAAAAGGTGGTTTGAATAGGAAAGAGTCGGCGCATGTTAATCTTGGGAAGCGGGTGATAAAATGTGTTAAGCATAATAAGCAGCATAAAAATTGTAAAATGATTTATTTGAGTTTTCGAAAACCCTTACTGCCATTTACAAACTTTTGAGTTTCGATATTATTGTAAAATGATTTATTTGAGTTTGGAAGGGATTTTAGCTAGTCGAATATGCTATCAAACATGGGATCCGAAATATGTTTTCACGTTTAATAGATATAAAGCACTATTTAGTGCTAATGGGTCCATGGGGTAAGCTAGGCTTGGAAATAAATTCTAACCAACCTTGATGGTTGATTGGTATTCATCGAGTCTTGGTATTGGCACTCTTTAGAATCATTTTGCCATGATTTCATGAGACTAGCTAGTCAAAGAGTCTGAAACTAGGTCGAATGCTGCTGGAGTTGGTTCTTTCCAAGTCTAGCATCCATTCCATTCATGATTGGTTATAGTTTATTTAAACTAAAAGTATATCCTAAATAGAATATCACAACTTCGACTCTATATTTAAGACGTATTTGCACATTTCAAATAATACAAGACCTCTGGCTAAACTCGCATTGGAACTGTCTCAAGGCACTTGATTCCACAGTGACCCTCATAAAAAAACCAATATCCAAACCTTGCATGCAACCTATCATGAACCAATGAAGATAAAAAGGAAAATGTCCTCATTGCAAACAACTCTAAATCTCATTGTTACAACTTTAGGGATGATTCCCCCTAATAGTTATACAAACAAAACCTTAGCATTAATGCAACATCTTGTTGCCACTCATGTAGTCGCTCCCCACCCCAAAATTGAGGGCACACAAAGAGTTTTGCAAAAAATATCAATGATTTCATTGATTTTTAAAGGCCCAGACAAATGAAGGATCCTCAACAAATCGTAATGTTCATTGCATTATGAATAAAAGCAATGCTAACAGTCTGAATAGTTTTATAACAAAAGCTAATCCTTCCCTATCAAATAATCAAAATGGTATTGATGACATTGCTATGGAATATTAGTGTCGATTGCACTAGGTACCACAAAGCAAGAAGCAATTTTCACATTTATAAATGTCGAGTTGTTTCAAAAGAAAAAATAAATGATAGTGTGAATGTTGCAAAGCGTTGACCTAATGATTCAAGCTCACCCCTCGCAACTGTTATGGTCTTGTGGGATAAATATCTTTTTGCAAGCATGGAGGTTTATGACGAATAAAGGGGAGATGAAGGAGATAAAGAAAACAAATCTCATGTAAATCCATTCTTAACAAAATGTGTAAATCATTATCATTATACCCACAAACTTCAAAAAGCCACAAACACAATTCCTATAAAACTCTACAATAATGCCAAGAAGAGTAAATATTAGTATAATAAAGGCAATGTTTGTCTCCTTAACACCCTCTTGTTGATGTACACAACCACCCATTGGGATTGAAAAACCCAACTCAACACAACCCAACTCTACACTTAAATGTACATGGAAATCACTGTTCAAAATAGTCAATTTATAATGGGCTTAGCAAATGTTATTTTTGTTTCAATTTATTTTAACCACATGTGTTCCCATTTTTTATTATGCATTGAATAATGAAATGTCAATGATTGTTTAGTTAATATTATTCACACTATTGAATAATTTTATGAACTTTACGATAGTAATTTTCCATCTTGCACTAATGAACAATGTTGATGAGGTAGACAACTTAGTTTATCAACAACAATTTTCCAATTAATGTGGTTATATATATACAATAGCTAATATTTTGTCATAAATTTACCACATCCAACCTATCATTGAAATGTTGTCGAGGACAAGTGCCATTAAGGTCACTTAAAATGCCATTAAGGTCACTCAAATGCTATTAAGGTCACCCAAATGTTGTCGAGGACAAGTGAATGTCAACATCAAGTACACCATACATTGCATCATCATCATCGTTGACATCGTCATCATCAACATCAACATCAATAAGTGCATCATCAACAATGTCATGGTCATCATTGTCCTCATCAACAAATACATCATCATTGATAGGGTCACTCATATGCCATTATGGTTCATCATTAGTCATCACCATTTTGATCCATGTCATGTTGTTACAATCACTCAAATGCGATTAAGGTCACTAAAATTTTGTCGACAACAACTAAATGTCATTACAACCATTTAGGTGATATTAATATGTCTCTCACATGTCATTATGAACATTTGAGTTCCATTAGGATCAGTCTGTATTGAGAAGGATTATGACATGCATCATCATCATGGGCATTGATGTTGTCATCATCATCATCATCAATGCCATATGGTACATCAACATCATCTTGATCATTATCGTCATTATCATCCTCATCTTCAGCATTAAGTACACCATTAACAAAATCATTGCCATCATTGTCATTATGGTCACTCATATGCCATTAGTGTTCTTAATCACTCATCGCCATTAGGATTGATGTCATGTAATTGTTAAGGTCATTTATATGTCGTTACAGTCATTTTGATATTAATATGGTTGCTTATATGTTGTTATAGAATTTTTGGTGCCCTTAGAATCAATCAGAATCCAAAAGTGCTACCACATGCATAATCATCGTTGACATCCACATCGTCATCATCATCATACAATAAATAAACATCATTGTTATCATTGTATTCATCATCATTATAATTGCAATAATACTAAGCAAGGAACCCTACTACCTCATAGGAATGGATGATATAGTCTTATACCTATAAAATCATATCCATACACTCCATCATAATTATCGTAATGCATCATCGCCATGTTGTTAGGGCCAATTAAATGGCATTAGGGTCTATAAAATGTGTTGGGGACACTCAAATTCCATTAGAGCATTTTAGGTGACATTAAGGTAATTTACCCCTGATACGGATTAATCAATATCCAAAAGTGCCATGATTATGATCATTTAGGTGCCACTATTATAAATCAAGATCCAAAAGTACTATCACATAAATCATGATGATTGACATTGACACTGACATTGATCACTGACATTGACATTGATAAATCTGACGTTATGTCAGATGTTTTCCAAACACAATTCCAAGCTCTAAACCTATGGAAATTCCTAGTGTTATTCCAGACATTTTTTGGAGGCTATTTTGGGTGTTATATGGGATGTTTTTTTGGACGTTAATTGAGATGCTAATTATCGTCCAAAATAGAACCAAATTTTAAATTGGGACACTAATTGGGATGCTAACTGGGATGCTACATGGGATGACAATTTGGATGCTAATTTGGATGCTACATGGGATGACAATTTGGATGCTAATTGGGGTGCCAATTGGGATGCTAATTGGGATGCTAATGATTCGTTCAAAGTAGCACCAAATTTTAACTTGGGATGCTAATTGGGATGCTAAATGGGATGCTACTTGGGATGCTACTTGGGATGCTAATTGGGACACTATTTGGGACATTATTTGGGATGCTAATTAGCGTCCCAAATAGTGCCAAATTTTAAAAAGGGACGCAAATAACGCCATAAAAGCGCCATGCCATGGAAAAGTGTCCAATTTGTCCAAAAAATGATGAAAAATACACTAAATTTGATAGTGGACGCTAAAAAGGAAGCTAAAAGAGATGCTAATCACAGGGTTTTGTTGTAGTGGGGAGACAATCAATAAGAGAGAATGGAAGGAAATACAAAGACAAATAATTCTGATGAAATCCCAACTATCCAAACAAATGGATAAGTTGGTACTTTTGGAGGCTGGTGAGGAAATCCAAAATAAGAAGGTTTAGGAATAAGCAACAACTTTTAAAGAGCTACAGGACAAAGTCCAATATTTAGGGCTAGAGAAACAACCAAGCTTTGAAAATTTTTGGAAAGTTCAACTTCACATGAAGCATTAGTTGGATCATCCTATGCATCATCCATGGAAGAAACAATGAAGCATGAAATAGAGAATAAAGGTCACCCATGACTGATCTTTCTTAGACTTAATTGTAGGTCAGAAGTGCTTTGGACACCATGGGTTGAAATAAATCTTGTGTTGTAATTGTCATGTTTTACAAATTTTCTTTATTTCTAGGCTAGTTTGTTTGTCAGTTTACAAGTCATAATATTTATCTTAGAAACAATCTAGCTATAGTTTACCATTTTATAGTCAACATTTTGGGGATAGGTCTTATCTTGGGTCAATTCTAGACTACAATATTGTCACGCCCCCACCCGTCAATTCGACCAGCAGAGCGAACATGAATGATTTATGGGGTTCTAATTATCATTCCCACAACAGAATTAAACTTTACCGACACACACATATGACATGCATATATTGAAATTTTCATCACATACATAGTAATAAAACACTCATGCACATATATAATCTCAATATCACGCTATGCAGTACATGCATGCAATTTAATAATTCAAGTTGCACCATTTTATTCAATTCAACATAAATAAATAATCATCCATAATACAAAAATTATGGGTAAGCATAAGAAACAATAAACACTTATATTTTAATAGAAATTGTTCGAGCAACTAGATATGGGAGAGCAATGTTCTACCCAACCATAGGCACTTTGTACAACACTTTATCTCACTACTCAGAGGCTGCCTCATAGTTGGTCTATGCATCCACTAAGGAGGGGATACATAGGCTCACTCATGGCCATATGCACACACACTCATGATAAGCCAGCACATAACTGGGTTTATCAAGCATGTAGGGACACAACGAAGGAGAATGCTAAGACAATGAGCTCAAACACGGAGCCACATGAATCTCAATTGGCTTCAGTCAGCCTTAACACCCACATTATCTATCACACTCAACACAAGGAAGGTCCCCTTCTCTGTTACATAGTCCCTCAAGTTCCCTTCTCTTAAGTGCTATTCAAGGTGGCAATAGAAAGGTACAAGCTACTAAACCTTCAAATATTTCTTTCCTTCACTAGGTTTATCAAGTTATTTCGACCTCTAATCTCTCCCTGACTTCAATCCTCTCTTGGTTTTTCTGATTGTTGGTCACACTAACTTTAATCACAAAATTCAATTTTTGGGCTTCCAAATATGGGTTTTCCCATTGGATCTTTAACAATCTCAAATTATCCCTAGGGTTGACATATATGGATTCCCCATTGGATTTCAAAACCCACATGACTTTCTAGGTGTCTTTGGCACTCTAAAACTTGGCTTTTTCTTTGGTTATGATTTTTGCTATTTTTCAATGTTGGAAATGCATAACTTGCTGAAAATAGGAGTTTGGTTTCCCAACAATGGAATGGGAATGAAGGGAAACAAATACTCCTGTAGGAAATTAACTTCTGGGTACCAAAAACGAGCCCATACTCAACCATTTCAATTTCTAGGTTCAACCCATTCTCCATTAAATTCATGAGCTAATTTCTCAACCGCCTCCTTACAACATAAATAAATATCAGTAAAGAACTCCAGTTAGGTAGTTGCTTACCATTTATGGCACATGGATTCTCAAGATGACACTTGGAAACAAAGGATTTAATCCCACAAACCCCTTTCCTCTCCCTAATGGATAAACACAACCCCCTCATTTTAGTTTCTTCGATACCTAGCTTTTAGACTTTTATTTGGATAACAAATATTTACATTCATTTTACATTTTTCCATGGCGTGCCAGCACGTGTTCAATAATAGAAAATACCTTCCTTTATAATCCGATTATTCACTAGCGGGTCCTTGTCCTTGAGCTCTATGCTAAGACTCATATGCCATATATTTACAATATTTACATATCAAACCAATATTTCAAATGGTCAAAATGGGGGTATTACAAATATGCTACAATTTTAATATTTGCAAGTTGTATGGAATTTTTTTTTATTGATATACAAAGTACCCATTCCTGTTTGAAAAAAATAGATATAAATTTATAGGTAATCAAATGTAATTGTTGGATTTTTTGTTAGTTCCATTTTAGGTACTAGGTTGACTCTCCTTAAATGAAACACACTAAATTGTGTCAGTTTATATAGTAAGAATATCATACACATATGTGGGGAAATATCAATTAGATTTCCTATGATATTTTTATTTAAAAAAAAAAAAGATAATCAAATTAACCTCGTGTTAGAAAAACTATAACAAAAAATTACTACTTAATTTTATAAAGAAAATAAATTGGTATGGCTTAAATATGATTGGGATGAGAGGTGATTTCTACACCCTGGTATGAGGGAGAAGTGTAAATATGTGATCGACTTGGAGTTGACACGTGACACTTTGATAAAAATAATACAATATTAAGTAAATAAAGATTTTACAATATGGACCCTAACCTAAAGCAATTTCAGCCCCAACCTAAAGTTCAAAATTATATATATATATATATTAAAACAAAAATATAATGAAACTTAGATACTTTTACAATGTAGGAGGGAAGATTATTAAAAATATGTAGAAATTTAACTCTAGATATGAGTGTGAGTTATGTTGAGATTATTTGGTATCTTTGTGTGATTTTGGGAAGATTCTTGCTCTTGAGTCATGAATCTCTCATTTTTTTCAAGAGTTAATATATTATCAAATTTACTAACCGATGGTGCTTTTAACCAGCTTAAGTTTTTCTATATCAATTAGTAATCACTAATTCTTAACTATATATCAATATATCAAACTTTAACAATAACTAGTGAAGAAATACAAAAATTGGAATGATAAGCTATTGCTTTATAAGCATATCAGCATAGATCCATCTTAACTTAGGATCTATCATGCGTAAAGAGGGATCAAATTACTTGAGGTGAAAACCTTTCTTCAAGTTTTTGCACTCTAAAAAGGGTTTGCACCTCGAGGTCTTTGATCCTTCCTAGCCCATGATAGATCCATAGTTAATATACATCTATCTTAGTTAATATGAAAAGTTATGGATTTGTAAAGAAGGTTGAAAATTTTGAGATTTTAATTTTTTTTGGTATGCCAAAATTGCAACTTTTAAAGTTATGAAATTGCTTCTTGTAATAGAATTGTATTTATCAATGACTAATAGTTTTTTGTTGATTAAAAATTAAATAAACTAATAGATAAACAAATCTCAATAATGTGAGTAAAAAAGTGTAAAGAAATATTCCTAAATTTCATTCAAAAAAAATGTTAGGACACAAATATGAAAATAATAAATTGTTCTAAAATCAATACATTAATTTTAATTGGGGATTTCTCAAATGGGATCAAAATGTTAACACAATTTTAATCATTTAATTTAAAGGAATTGATACATTACATGGAATTAAAATAATTAAAAAAATTACACATCTATAAACTTGATCCTTTTCATTGCTTTACAGGTCTAGGTTTAATATAAATTTACAAAAATTGATATTGGACCGACATATATTAGATTCTTTGTTTTTTACATCCTTTATGTTATAATATCTCCCCATAACTAGTTGTTCCCTATTTTTTTATTTGTTATGAACCCATGCTACGTTGTAGAGCACCTAACAGCTCTTGATGAAATAAATTTAAATAATTACTAAAAGTAACTATAAAAAATAGAACAATATTAATATCATCATCATTTGTTTTCTCAACTTATTTATTAATTAAGATACACCAACTAAATCTACTAACTAACCAATTTGGTGTGTTTCAATTTATTTATTTTACCTTACTAACCTCTAAACTTTAANTATATATGGGAAATATCTAATTTAATCATGTAACATTGTAAAATATTGGTGAAACTTTCACCAAATTATAAAACCTTGTAAAATCTTGGTGAATCTTATTGACACTACTATGTCGATAGGGGCTCACTTCGTACTGTTGTTGAAAACTACCAACACATACTCCCTAAATATCGACCTAGAAGGTTTGATCCTTTCCAGCAACATCTGCAGAGCAGATGCAGTCTCACCCAAGATGTCTGAGGAAGGGTTGTTATAGGAACCAAGTTTCTACAATGGGAAGAGGACTTCACACTATAATTTACCCAATCATGCCATTACCCAGAGACCCAAGTTCATAACTGCACTATTAGCCATACCTACTTATCATTGTCATTAGCAATCACATTAACCCATATTCAAATTGACAAACACATCAACATACATTAAATCAATAAGTACTGTGATACTTCACATCATTCACAAATAAAAGGAAAACATAGAGATAACATATTCATTCATCGCAGATTCATCCCAAAGAACACATAACTCACATTCAACAAATCTCACATTATGAAAAGACAATATATTACACCCAGAGATCAAATATCCATCCCCATTTACTTCATAAGATAAAATATTCATAACGCCAATACTTGAAATCAACTGCGAAAGAAAAAATTTGTTTCTCAGTCTATTGATTCTTCACCAAAAGACACTTAGATTGATTACTTATTCCTTGATTGATCCTCAATATTTACAATCCTAACTCTATTTATAGGCTCATTATTCTATTACAAAATGGTCCACTTGACCAATCCCTAACTAATTTAACTAAAATATCTTGTTTTTTGGTTTCTTCCTCCATTGTAGTTGAATTTAATCTTTGTCGACTTCCTTTCTATTGGTGGTGGTATCGCACTTTGCATGCTCCAACCCCTTTCCAACAGTCCCCCAACACAAACTTGTGGCTCATCCTTGAGTCACTTAAGCTGGAAGCCATCGGTGTGTTTAGTTTTCCCTTAAAGTTGTCATATTCTGCTCGAACTTGTTCGACAACTTCCTTGACCTTTTCCCTAAGTGATTCACACTCTTCCACTTTTTGCTCTGTCGAATGCTCTTCACTTATCTATCATTCTTTTACTAGCTCTACCTTGGTCTTCATGATTTCATCCATGGACTTGAGCACCAACTGCTATGTTGTTCCTTGTAGTTCCTCCAAGTTTGTTGTCCTCTGTTGGTGTCTTACGTGTGCCTTGTTGACGCGCCGATGCAAATCCTTTAGTTCGACCGCCTTGGTAACTTGTGCAAGTGGGGGAATCATTTTGAGTGATACGCTCAATATTGTCAATTGCATTTCTGCCCCTATGAGCTGCATGTCCAGTTGGTGCAATTTCTCGTCTTGTACTAAGCTGCGCGAAAATTTTGTTATTTCCTTTGCAATCGTCTGCACTGCCTTTCTAACTCCGTAATTTCTATGGTGGTGTCTTCTATTGGGCTTCTCCTTATTTATAAATTCTCTGGAGGTGTGATGGGAACCGCTCTAGCCTACAACTCTTTGTTTTCCTTTCACATGTCCATGACAACGTTTCCCAGTCACAATACTTTTTCCTCTGGAAACATCTCCAGACTGACTTCTGGTACTTGTTCGCAGGGCATTGAGACTTCCCTATCTAGTCTCTGTCTGTCCTCAAATGACTTGATTTTTTAATTTATGATTTCATCCTTTTCTAGTTTTAGTCATTGCAGTTCCTCTGTAGCGCTTTCTTCCTGTTTCTTGATCCAGAATATCTGGTCATGTATTATTGCTTCGTGGTCTCTGATCTCTTGTCAAAGTAGACATCAGAATCAAGTTTAGGTCGATTCCAATTGAGTGGTGTCCTCATAGCATAGAATTAGTATCTTTATACTACATAGTGATCGAATGCATACGGATCTGTATTAGTCGTACTCTTGTGCTAATGTCGACGTCAACTTCCCTTTGCAATGCTGCTTCCTACGGTATCCTTGTGTTGAGCACTGCATTGGTAAGTGTCTGCATTAGCTATATGAATTGGTGGAAGTATCATGTTGAATGTTGTATTAATTTTTCCTGAATCTCATTGGCCATCATAGTGACTGCGACCAGTACCCTATTTACCTGGTTATTGGAGAGCCTTGTGGTGCTACTCCCTTCACCCTACTTGAGCGACGCTTTGTCTACTCTTCTTCCTATTATTTCTCTAAATATGAATTGGTCAAAGTTTCCTAGGAATATTTGTTTTGAGAGTTTTCTTCTTCCTCTAAGTCCTTTAGGTTGTTCTATTATTTTGGGAATGTTAGTGGTCCATTTCCTGGGTTCGATTACTCTTTGTCACTTACTAAAAATTTCCATTCTAGAATCCATTATTCGATGACAATGTCCAACTATTCGGCTGTTAACTTGTTTTATGTCATAATCCATTGTTTCTATGGATCTTCTCATGATTGAATATGAATGGCATGGGGTCCCATCACCAATCGTGCGATCCTGTGGTACTTGTTTGTGGCTTGATCTATGAGACGTGACACCTTATCGACTTCCTCTCGTAGTGCATATAAATACAAATACAACTGTATATTTTGCTCATTTGTTGGTCCTTATCATTGAGTGCCCACATATTTTTATATCTTGTGCCTCAGTAAATGTTGATAGCCTCAACCTCCATCCCTTGATAATAATTCGTTTCCATCCAACCAACCAACTTGATTAGTATTAGAAGCCAAGAATAAGTGAATGGATTACCAACCTCTTGTGCCAATACAACATCTTCCATTAACTTGTTCAGCAAGAACGGAGACCAATTCATCTATACACTAGGTGCACACTGTTTTGCAGATGCAATAACCCCTGATGTCCACTGATTTAAGAAATTTTTCCACACTATATTGACCGTTATAAACTTTGTCATGACTCACACTACCTAATTGTTGATGGTATGAATGATGTACACCCTTTTATCCTTTATCACATCGTATTTGTTTCGTATCCTCGCTTCCAGCTTCTTATCTTTATCCTTCCCTCAAAAGCACTGTGACAGATCGACCCCCGCATTGGGTAAGCCGATGATTTGAGATATTAAAATCAATTTTGTTTGACACACACATTAACTTCTATAGATCGACCAAAATGTGGCATGTGGATGATCAACAACAAACCAGACTGTTGTAATCCAAATGCCCATTGTGTGGGTTCTATGATGATCGGACCTTGGACACCTTGCATAATTTCCTCATAGGTGTCTCTAGTGCATTCCAGGAATGCCAAAATGTCACAGTCATTGTCTTGGAGCTTCTACAGCCGCGACCCAATACTCGTTGTCCCTTGACACCTTTGGGCGTTGCGAGCATCTTAGTGGAATACTTGTTGGTTTTTACAATCCTTATGACTAGTGCCCCTTCCATTCATGGTGGTATGTACCTGGGGATGTATTCTACTATTGGTCCTGATGGTTTTCTTCTCGCCATCGTCTCTTATTCTGACATTGCTGATGGGCCTGCTTCCTCTTCTATTGCAGTCCCCCTCTTGGTTCTCTTGTTCAGAGTAATCAAACTATTAGTGCTTCTCTTCTTCCTAATTGACTGCCCTATTGCGAACACAATTTCCTGCAGCATTTCTTCTACAATTTTCTCCTGTGAAATCAGAGTTTCTTGTGTGCTTGTACTTGAAATGATATGCGTTATTTCTTCTCCAACACTTATCTTCATGCCTATAATTCTCTTATCTCTAACTCTTCCTATTTTATCTCTAATTCATCTTTTATTATCTCTAATGTTTCCTTTCAACTCACACAAGGGGTCGAACCATGCCCCTTTTTCTTATTTTATAGCCTTTGATCCTTTCGTGCGATGGATTAACACCATCATCACTATATCCTATTTGATTGAAAAAATCCTCCACTAATTCTACAAATCCAACATGCACCTTGGTCATTGGTTTCAAATATTTTCAACTTGCATCGTCGCCTGCGTGGTGTAATTGCTTCATTTATTTATTGATTTGACCAGTTCGCTCCTTGTCCAATATCGACAAGTTTCAACCCTTGTCATAGTTTAACTTTTCTCATCGCTCTTCCTTATCTCATTTTCCTTCAGAATATTTCATTCATCATCATTTTTTTGAATCCAACTCGTTAGCATTGATGTTGCATTTGTATATCTTGATAGGGATCTAACCGATTCCTGTTTACTATCTTCGGTAGCAACACTTCGTCTAATTGTTGCAGCTGTACCGTGCCTCCATTGGTAATGAAATGTATGATGTAGGGACCTAACCAATGCATCTACAGCTTATCTGGGTTCTTCATAAACTTGTTTTCATAAAGGAGAACCATATCTCCACACTGAAAGTGCTTCGTCTTGACATGATGATGATGCCATGCCTTCTCTCGATCCTTTTCCACTTGCTGATGAAATCCTATGATGAAGCGGTCCTCTTCAAGGCATACTAACTACGTCAGTATTTCCTTAATTTCTCTTTAGTCACTCATCCCTGTTATGGATTCTATGCATAGGTTGGGGACAATATATTCCATCAAAATTGCTGCTTCTTGTCCATAAACCAATTTGAATTATGTTTTCCTCACCAGTCTTTTAAATGTAATTCTATAGGCCCATAATATTGTGAGGATTTTAAGATCCCAATCATCATGATTTGTATTGGATACCTTAGTAAGTGCATTCTCCATTATCTTTTTGAATGCCTCTACAGCACCATTCGCTTGTGGGTGCTATGGAGTACTCTTCTTGTGCTATATCAGGAATTCTTTAGTCATCACATTGATTTTCTGGTTGACGAAGTGAGCTCCTTGATCGCTCATCAATATATTAGGACATCCAAATCGGGTAACGACGTTGTTGAAAATTAACCTTGTTGTCTCATTTGTGAAGTACTCTATTGGAACTGCCTCAACCCATCTCATTAGAGAGTTAGTCACGGTGATGATGTATCACACACCTGCTCTTTTCCCCAGTGGATTGATGGGTCCCATGAAATTGACTTCCCACTTATCGAAATGTTGTAGTGTTACATGAGGTATTAACGAAATCTAATCTTTTTGTGATGGTTTTCCCATTCTTTTACATGCATCAAAACTTTTAGCATAATCTGCAGTGTCGAAGTGCACTATCGGCCACCATAATCTAGCTCTAAGGATATTCCTAGCGATTGCACGTCCTCCATAATGTCCTGCTGCAATTCCTCCACGTGCCTCTTCCAACACCCTTTCTTTCTCTATTAGGATTATTAATCCTCCCTTGTCCAAATTTGTTCATATGTCTAAATCGGGAGTCATGTCTAAATCGGGAGTCCATCCAGTCTATTTATAGTCATTAGCACCATTGGGTAAACTTGACCTAATTGGGGCACATGTTTCAGTTACTAAAGTGTGGGGAACACTAATTGAGGCTCACTGCCACTTATTGCACTTGGTTGCATAAGTTTAGGAGCCTCCTAAATAAATCCCTACAATTTAAGAAGCCACTAGGAGTGCCGAAACCAACCAAGGTCAGTTCACTTCAGTTAATGACTAGTCAAGCTAAGTTAAGAGTCAATTACTTGCAGTTCAAGTCCTCCACATTCAGTTAGCACTAGGTTTACTTGACTGCACACATGTGGGGTGCATTTCTCACCTACCACAGTCAGTTAACCATTGGTCAACACTGAATGTAACACTTGAGTTGTGTTTTAGAGCTCCGATGAACTCTGGTTATGGTTTAGACAAGGACAGTTAACTACTGGGTCCTCCGATAGTGATTTAGACAAGTCTTGGTTACCTATAGTCAAGTAGAGTCTAATAAATTCGAACTTCCTCATGTGGATTCAAATTACTTGTGGCTATTAAATCCATTTTACTTCATTGTAATTATCATATGAATTACTTTTTTGATTAATGAAAGCATTCACAGCTGCAAGCCTTTTGCACTGTTTCATTCTTCAATTGCTGAGTAAATTGTGAGATCTTCTTTGTGAGTTGTGTATTTGTCTGCAGATCTATATGCTCAAATTTACATGTTCATGTGAAAGAACATATCGATGTAGAATCTCATCCAGCATCACCTTATACAGTTTCCCTGCGGTCAATTAGAAATCAACAACTTTGACAACTAGTTGCTTCTTCTTAGTAGTGGTGAACTCTTTAGGGGATTTTCCTATCGAAAAAATTTGAATAATTTGTTCATAATGGTCATCGACCATTCTGAATCTAAACGGTTGTGTATCGGGTAAAATATCCTCAATGCTACTTGGTTCTTCACCTGACTCTATTCTTAATAGGTTACCAGGTCCTATGTTCAGTCATCCAAGCTTCATGATAATTTCAAAATAGAAATCATGGAATAACTGCAACCATCGATAGAACTTCCCCCCAACATAGGATTATTGACCAAGTACTTCAGTGTTGAGTGATACGTAAAATTTTTGAAATGTCATCCTAACAAGTAGTGAAGAAATTTTCGCAGCACGTATATCATCGCGAATCCTTCCCTTTCTGTCGTCGTGTATTTTCTCTTGATCATGGACAACTTCTGACTTGCAAATGCATTTGGTTGGTTTATTGATCCTTCTCCTGACTGGGCTAGTATTATTTCTAATGCAACTGATGAAGCATCGAAATGGACATGGAACTCATTTTTCCAATCTAGAAAAACTAATATTGGTACTACAACCATCTTGTGCTTTAATGTATTGAGACCCCTATGGAACTCATCATTCCATTTGAACTTTGCATCCTTCTTCAAAAATTTCTCCATTGGAAGGGTAATCGTTGCGTATCCCCTTATAAACTTTTGGTAATACCATGTGTGGCCCAATATTTCTCTTAGTTGTTTCACTATCATTAGGGTTGGTAGGTTGACAATTACCGTGATCTTGGAGGGATCAACCAACATTCCTTCTTTGCATACAATGTGTCCCAATAGAATTCCAAATGGTACAAAAAATATACATTTATTTAGATTCAATGAAATATGATGTTGTCGACACCTTTCCCACATCAATTTAAGGTTCACAGTATGGTATTTTACCAACCCATAGACAGCGCAATCATCCATGTACATAGCTAGGAATTTATGAATGAAGTCTTTGAATGCAGCAACAAATAACCTTGAAACAATCACTGGTGCATTCTTTAGGTCGAACGACATCATTGTGTAGTACACAAAATCCCCACTCTATAATGAAAGTGATTTTGTGTCGATCCTCCTTCACAATTATGATATGATGATATCCTGAAAAATCCATCTGTGAATGAATATAGTTCCTGTCCTCCAACTCCTTCCAATACCTCGTCAGTAAATGGTGTCAGAAAGGGATCATGAATACTTGTGTCATTCAATTTTCGTAGATCGATGTAGATCCATATTTCACCAGTCTTCTTGTCCTACACAACCATCAGACTAATCCATTCTAAATATTCAATCGGTTCGATAATTCCTACATCCCACATCCTTTCTAGCTCTGCTTTGTTGCGTTCTTTGTATCTTGGATTCAACCTGTATGGTCGGTGCTTTACTAGTTTTGTGTTGGGTTTCAGAGGAATCTTCATTTCTCCCAAGTCCCTTGAAATACCTTTCAATTCAGAAAATTTGGTCAAGAATAAGTCCTAAAACTCATGTAGAAGATCAATGACTTTCCCCATTGTTGAATCTTCCCAATAACCTCCAATACTCGCAAAATTTGGTTCCATCATCATCTGCGGTCTTGGTGTCGTTTGTGATCCTGCCAATAGCTTGGCTGGAGCTATCCCTAATACTTTGTCGTGGATGTCCTCTGGCACACTATGGATAAATGTATTTTCATTCGTGAAACTGAAATTATGACTGAAGCTGACAATTATTTCTTCCCATGTTTTTGTTTTCGTTTGCAACTCTGCAAGATATATCATCTCAGTGGTATTTCATCTAGCATATGGATGAATGTGTGAACCCATTATTCTTTCGACCTTATCTACCATGATTTCTAGAATGTCATCAAATGGTTGTTTGGATCATTTCTTCCATAATATTTATTTCCTTGATAGGACTTATCCTCCCTGAATCAAACTTCCATCAATCGATGGCATATCTACCAGTCCACTATTGCTGCCTTGTGTGTAGCCCACCATCTTGCAGGGGTACCCTTCATTGCTTCCTCTAGTGCCAACAATCATTATGGTTTGGATACTCTATCTTTGAATTTTCTAATGAAAACTTCCAAGTTAGGTAGCCCTTCATTTGTTGGAAGATCCAATACTTTAGTTGCTACCCATCTCATTGACTAAGTGACTCGTGCACATTTTCTAATTGATAATTCATGCAATCGATTTTTCGAGTTCTCTAGTGCCTTGTCTGAGTATGAGGATGCTGAGTTGATGCTTCTCTATCCTAACTCTCCACTAGTAGTGGGATTGATATAGTCTTCAGCGACATTATAGGAATTATCCCATCCTCCCATGACTTCGTCTTTTATTGGTTCAACATATCACTTCCCTTCAAGGGGATCTAATGGGTCAATGACCCTCATGTCATGATTCTCAAGTTTCATTATCCTTTTCTTGAAATTGATAAACATCAAGTTTTCCATCACCTAGTTGATTCCCAACAGTGAAGGGTATGGGATGGCATCATTGAATATTTCAATACCAACAAAGTCAGCATATCTACTCACTCCTTCCACTTCGACAGATAGACGAGGTACTCATCTAATTGGAGAAACTTTGGGCTTATTTTTGAGTTGAAGCTATACAGGGGACTAGACTAGCTGTGGCTTCCCCATAATTTCCCATGTTCACTTGGTTAGGATATTCACATATGATCCTAAATCCAAAATAACTAAATGTACATTGTATTTTCCAATTTGGACATTCATCCTTATTTCTCTTCTTGTTTTCTTCTTTTGTAGTGGATTAACTGGGTGCTCCTATATTCCTTCCTCTAGTTGATACAAAAATATTGCTATCTCTACTAATGCATATTGATATTTTGCTAACGTAAGACAACTTTCTAGAAAAAAATTCAAAGTACTAACATTTCTCTTCGATCTTGGTGAGTTTATCGAATCAAAACTTGGTGACATATTGTAAATAGGTAGTTTACCTTTGTTCTTGTTCAAGGAATCTTCTTCTTCGAAGAAGGTTTCATTATTTTTTTCTACATTGAATTGGAATTTATTTTGAGTCACAGGACAAACATTTATCAGCGGTTTGTCATCTCTTGTTGTAGGTCCTCCTCTTGTTACTATGCCGACATTTACTAGATGAGTTCTTAGTTTCGTCGTTATCTTCCCCACATTCAGTCCGGGATTTTGATTCTAAGTCTGATTTTCATTTTGGTTTGGTTTTGGTTGTGGCGCGTTCTTAGCTTTCCATTTCATAATTAATTGTGGACATTCCTCGACAGGTGTGGTCTGCTGCGCTACAGTAAGTACACTGGGATTTTAAATTCAATTAGTCCATTTGATAATGTCTGAGTACTATGAAGTTATATCACATCACTAGTCCACAACCTTGACCCATAGCTCCTCTGCAACCAAAGTCTCCATTACGTCCCCCATGAAATCCTCCTTGTTGTTCGTATCGTGGATGGTTGAATTGTGCATTTGTTGTTGATTATAATGGGGCTATGTATACTGCAGTTGTGGCTGGTTATACTGCAGTTGCATCTATTTATACTGTGGTTGCATCTAGTTATACTGTGGTTTCGGATGGTTATACTGCAGTTGTGGCTGTATTTTTTCCACTCGTCTTTGCTCTTCTCCCTTCATAAAGCATGTATCCATAGTCCCTTCTTGGAGCAAATCATAAGCTATGCAATCCTTTTCTTCCTGACCAACCGATCAACAGAAGTTGCAGAAGAGATTAGCTAGTTTTGACCACGTTTTGACACAACCTTTTGTAAGTATACACATTCTTCTGACTGATTCCCTCTTGTTTGACAAATTTGATACCAAGACAATCCTCCTTGACTCAATGGGTTCGATGCTCCCGACTGTAAGTATTCATGGAATTAGGGACACTAATCCTTGCGATGTCCTTCAAATAAACATCGAATTCACCATACTTCATCTCATACTTCTTTCCTCTTCTTAATATCCTGCAATTGGATAGTAAGGTTCGCCAACTCTGACGGGATTTGGCTCATGCCAATCCCTGTTTCGCTAACTTATGAAGCCTTCAACTTCATCACAATATCTGGGGATTCCACTTGAGATGTAATCTTCTTCTGCATCAATGACATGCAAATATGGGGTACCTATGGAATTTAATCCAAATCTTAGATCAATTGATCTAAAAAAATTGCCTGAAAACTATGCCAGAAACACACAAAAGGAGACTGAATATGTTATTGAATAAAACAAACTATTGTTATATTAATTTACACCATCCATCATTAAATATATATAGGATATTCAATCATTTATATATTCTAATGATTCGAAAGCATAAATATGTTATTCAAATGAGTACACAAGCGGGCTTACTAAACTAGTCAAAATCCCCCATAGGTGCATAAAGCACTTTCCAAACCAGTCAAGATGGTCACGATTTTTCTGAATGATTTGGTACAAATGATAAGTGGAGTAAATTGGAATATATCATGATTTTAGATGAGGAAACTAAGGAAGGTGATTTGTTGCAATAAACAAGGCAGTCTACCTTAAAACTAGCTTTATCTTTTTCCTTAAAACTGTAGAAAAGATGGAAACTTTGTATAAGGAAGGAATGCACAATTACTAAACTAGGTAGTCAATTAGTTGGCATAATATTATCTAGAATATTTCCAAAGCACTGCAGGAGGCATTTTTGCAAGTCTGACCACAGAAATGCAAGTGGATGCAAACTAGCTAGTGTAGGACCAAGGAAATTAATAAAAAATTAATTATTTTATCCTAAGTATTGGAATGGGTTTTGATTATTACAACACTCCCTCTTAAGCCTGAATTTATGTACACTACTAGAAAACTATCATAGATATAGGTCCTATAAATAAGGCTTAGTCACCCTTCACATACTTCTTATCCATACAAAACAAGGAAAGAGGCAAAACCACAAAGGGGAAAATCCTCCCTTAAACATGGACATGAAAAAATTGTAAGAAATATTATCTTCAATCAGTATTCACCACATGATCATCTATCCCCAGCAGTGATTTGAGTTTATTGAAATTATTCTCAGAAAACACCTTGGTAAAGATGTATGCAACTTGCTCAGATGATGCACAATAGAGAAAAGCAATGACCCCATCATGCACAAGTCCTATGATGTAGTGCATATGGATATCTATGTGTTTGGTTCACTAGATTAGTAATGGATTAATTGATATTCTAATGGTACTTTGTTTGTCATAATAGATGACTATAGAAGTCTCAAACTTGATCCCAAACTCTCCAAGTATTCCATGCAACTACAAACATTGAGTAGTTGCATTCACAGCTCCTCTGTATTATGCCTCTGTAGATGAACGTGCAATTGCACTTTTCTTCTTACTTGACCATTTGATTGTTCCATATGCAAGCATAAACACGTATCCTAAAGTTTATTTTCTATCAGTTTTGTCACCTGCCTGATTAGAGTTAGTAAAACCAACTAACTCTAGGATAGATTGTGCAACATAGTGAATCCCATGAGTTTTTGTTCCTTTTACAAAGTTTAGGATTCTCTTTGCTTCCCTAAAATGGATGTCATGATTCTAATCCATGTGTTTGGAATACGCACTCATTTCATAAGAAATATCAGGTCGATTATGATTCAAATAAAGCAGAAAACCAACCAGTTGCCTATACAGGGTGTTGTTTACCAATAGAGTTGACTGTGCTTTTTTAAGCTTAACTCTTGAAAGGAAAGGAGTCTTTATTAGATTGAAATACTTCATCTTGAAATTTTTCAATAGATCTTAAGCATACTTGTATTTATGTACCTTGATTCCAATGTCTGACTGAGAAATTTCAAGCCCCAAAATTGGCTTAATAATCCCAAATCAGTCATAGAGAAGGCATGGTTCATTGCACTCTTCAAAAAGGAATTTTATTTCTTGGAACTTCCTGTTATCATAAGGTAATCCACATACAATAAAATAATTATTAAATAACCATTAATATGCTTCAAATAGACATTTGGATCATACTTTCATCTACAATATTTCAGTGATAGAAAAAATCCATCAATCTTGGCATACCAAGCTCCGGGAGCTTGTTTTAGCCCATACAGTGATTTCTTCAACCTACACACAAGAGATGGATTAGTAACAAAAAATTATAGCTGCTGAAAATATATTTATTCTTTCATATCTCCATGTAGGAAGGAACTCTTTACATCCATGTGATTTACCTCCCACTGCTTGAAAGCTGTAATGGCCAAAAATAGTCTTATGGAGTCCATCTTTGCAACTGGTGCAAAGGTATCTTTGTAGTCAATGCCTTGGACTTGGGAGAAGCCCTTGGACAATAAAATTGAATTATACTTCATAATATATCCATCAACATCAAGTATATTTTTGAACACCCACTTACACTTGATTGGCTTTCTCCCTGGGGGAGAATGACTAGTTCCCATGTGTCATTATTTTGGAGCAAATGGAATTCCTCCTTCATGGATGTTTGCCATATTGGGTCTTCATATGCTTCTTCATATGTTTGTGGATGATATTTTATCATTATAAAACACTTATAAGAAAAGAAATGGTCCTTGACAGAAAGGCAACTCTTGAATTGAGATATAGTCCTCTTAGAATCACTAAGATTCCCAACTAGTTCCCCAGTTGATTGAATGGTATCTGCTTCCCACTTTTTCCGTGTGGGGATTATAGTGTCTACAATTAAATGATAATTATTATACATATCAGAATAAGAAATTTCATTATTATCTTCACTTACAATCAAAGGGGGAGGTGGTGAAAAAGACTCTCTAATTTTTGTTGCTAGCATAGGCTCTTCTTCAAATTGAACACTACTTTCAATGAAGGATTTTTGAGTGCTCATGTTTATCAAATAATACCCTTTGGAATATTCAGAATAACCAACAAATATACACTCTTGAATTTGGGGTTTCAAATCACTCCTTTTGTCTAATGGAATTCTAGCCCATGCTCTTGAGCCAAAAAATCCTAAAATCAGACACATCATGCTTGTGTCCACTCCAAGCTTCGAAAGGAGTAAGTCCATCAAGCTTCTTGTGAGGAACCCTATTCTAGATGTAGGATGTATAATTTATAGTTTCAGCCCAAAAATTTGGTGGAAAAGCCTTAAACTCCATCATACAAATAGTCATCTCCTTGAGGCTTCTATTCTTACTCCCAGCAACACCATTATGTTGAGGTGTGTAAGGAATAGAGTGTTGCATATGGATACCCACATATCCACAATATTTAGCGAATTCAGAATTGACATATTCACCACCATTATTAGATCTGAGGATCTTGAGTTTCCTCCTATGCTGGTTTTGAACCAAGGATTTAAAAACCTTGAAGTGGTCAAAAACTTCAGACTTGAGTTTAAGGAAGTAAACCCAACAATGCCTGCAAAAATCATCCATGAAGGTGTTGCAGCTACAACTGTTTCCCCAAATTTTCAAATTTTGGACCCCCTTGTTAATTTTTAGCATTTCCTAGAATAGTTTGGATCCATGAATTTTTTTTTTGTTTTGCTATAATTTTGGAGTATTTTGAGGTCAACTCTCTTCATGCTTTTCGTAAAATTGTTTATGTTTGAAATTGCTATGGGTTGTGGAATTTAGAGTTTGGTTTTTTCCCTTTGAGTTGTGATTTCTTGCTTTGTTCTCAGAAGCTTATTTCTCATGCTAGCCACTGTTTCGAAGGCCATTTAAACAACGTTTTAGAGCCATGTTTCCTTAGGGAGCCTCCGTTGTGGAAACTGAATGATGATTATTATGCAGGAGGATCTTAACTTCTCTGATGTCACATCGTATCGTTTGACTTGTTTATATGATCGGAGGCTTTAGTCTATTTATTTTCCACCCTTGCGGCTCCCAAGCGAACTAGGTATCCGCCATATAACTGCTCCGCCCGTCGATGCTTTGTCTGGTTTTCACCGTGATGTCTTTGGACCAGGGGGTCTGTAGTATTTTCCTCCTCCACCCTTTTAGCTGTGTAACGCACTAATTTTCCGACGTTGATGTCTTTCCGCTTGCCGACTGGGAACTTTTCTGCCCAGAGTTTGGGTTTTAGCTCTTCCGAATCCAATAAACTTAACAGTCTCATGGAGCCCATTGCCTGTTCGAGACCCACTGATGCGGCTATGAGTGAGACTACCCGGCCAATGTTTTTATGTTTTAAGCCATCGATAAGTTTTTCTCTTCCCATCGTTTTGTGAGTTTTTTAAACCCTTGTGTGGGCGTCAGTGATTTTGGTGCTTGTTAAGGTTTTCATGACAAGAGCGTAGTACAGGGCCTCTTTTGATGACTAGTAGGTTTGTTGATGTAGTTTGATTGAAAAGATGCAGTCCTAATTAATGATAAATGTCATTTAATTACAGGTGGACTCAAGAGACTTTTTCAGATTACTACTGTGAGAAGGCATAGCTGGGAGAAAAAGCAGCAGAAAGTTGGCTGGGTAGTGTTAGGCAGAGTTCGTATTGAAATCAACGAGATCTCAAGGAGGACAAATGAAAGACAAGGCAGAATTGATGGTGAAAAAATCCCAGGCTTGGAAAGATCCGTCAGTTACCGAGCAGATCCCGTTTTGTTAAGTACTCATAAGTTGAAATCTGAAAAGGTAACGCATGAAGTGAATCATGAGTACTCACGAAAAAGACAAAATGGTGATATTAGATGGTTTTGAGGATCCCAAAGGTCACACGGTTGGGGCAGCCCAAGGGGTTGGCTGATTTGGTTTAAATATAGGAAATTTAGAGTTTACAAGGGCTTTTTCCCTGGAAAAACTTGTGAACTATTGTTTGTAAGAGGAACTACTTCGTTTTACAATAAGAAATTGCAAATTTTGCCTATTGGAGAAGGTGCTGTGTGGAATGTTCAAATGTGATAAAATGAACAATGTTGAAGGGGAACTATTTCATTTTCGACTGTGTTTCATTAACTATGAGAGCGTTCTAACTTTCTGAACTTATGTTCTTGCCTGAATGTTCTCTAGTATATTCTGCGATATTTTCCACTATGAGTAATGGAGGTTTTAATTGTTGATGAGCTATCTTGTCATGGATATATTTATTCATGCTTATGTGTTTGGTTCTAGGAACAACTATCTGTGATTTTCCATAACATGTGAACAGTATTACATTACTCATGAATTAATATCTAGCTCTCTAGAGATAGCTTAGTTAGTATTTATTTTTCTAGTTGTGTGTGATTTAGATGTGAGAGAGTTTAAGACAAGAGGTAAGAACCTGCGCATCACATTGTGAACACTCCTTGCATTCTCAATCAATCTGCATGTTAGGTAGGCACTTGTATATCATACTTAAAATACAAAAATATATACGGTAGACCAGGCTGTAACCGGTAAAACCTTTTATTTTTGTTACTTGACCTACGGTAGCTAGACCGCAAAATGGACAGATTCCCTACACCAAATAGTCACAGGCCAGTTGGGAACGTTGAATTGGGAGAATCCCTTGCTGTTGTTTCCTGCGAATTTCCAAGCCTCAACAGTTTCTGGCACTAGAAGGAGGGGCGCCAGTGCATGGCTGGCTGAGGAAACCCGTTTACCTGAGATCATTCCACCGGTAACAGTTCAGGAGGTAGTTTGTTTTCCAATCCAATTCCTGAAGAGGGGGGTCGAGAACATTTGTATTCTGTCGACAATGAAGTTGTTAATGATCTGAGAAGACACACTAGGGAATAAGTGAAGAATATTGGAGGATTTCCGATGATCCCTGAATTTCCCAGAAGAGAATATAAAAGGAAAGATCGTCCTATATTGGAAGACTCAGTGCTGGTTGGGGATTTGGACGAACTTGTAGAAACAACCTTATAGGAAGTTGTACAGCCTTTGAATCAAGTAGGCCCGAATACTCCTCACAGTTCTCCTGTTCATACTCCTATTCGTTCAACCCCTCACTCTCCACCTAGACTCATGGCAGGCATAAACGCAAATCAACCACCCAACCCACCGAATCCATCACCTGCCTGGAAAGCCAAATCATCTTTAAACCTAACACCTCCTTTGCATGATTTACCTCAATCTTTTGAAAAGATGCTGCCCAAATTTGACCCAAATGAGAATATGCTGGTAGATGATCACTTGCAAAGTTTCTATTTGGCAATAGAAGGATTAAGGGCTGGGGAATATGAGGATGTAGTTTGTAGACTTTTCCCACACACCCTTAAAGGAGCAGCAGCATCGTGGTACTTTGGTTTGCCTGCAAATTCTATCCCTAATTGGGATACCTTCGAGAGGATTTTTAGAAGTAAGTATGCAACCCAAAAAACTCATGCAACTCTCATGAAAGGACTATGCGCCTTAAAGAAAGAAAGAAAGGAGAAGGTGCATAGTTTCACCCAAAGATTTGCAGCCTATCTTAAGAATTTTTCTGAAGTTGACAAACCTTCGGATAAAGTCCTGATTGAATATTATACCTCAGCTGTAGGACCCGAGTTGGCCATGTTTTCCAAAATGAAGGCCAATCCTACGCTAGCGGAGACCTATGAGGAGGCGGAGAGAGTAGAGGCTGAAAGGGAAAGTATCGAATATTATCCCGAATGTTCAGGAGAAAAAAATGTGGGGAGGAAAGCTTTGTTGTTTACCAAGCCTAAGGAAGAGCAGTCACCAGATTTCGAAGGAATGGAAAAAATGATGCAGAAGCTTTCTAACATAATCATAGACTTGGAAAAGGAAAAGGAAGCCCAAAAGTTCTACAAGCCTTATTACAAGAAAAGGGAAGATAACAATCAATCCCAACCCCCTCCGCACAATCCTGCATCTATGAATTTAACAGAGGTAGGAATGGACAATTTTTGCACTTTCCACCAACAACCCCACTCTAAAAAGAATTGTCCTCAATGGATAAACTCAATGACGTTGGTTATGAATCAGCTGTTGGATTCTAAATTGACAGAAGATAAAGATGAAGAAAGGAAAGACAACAATACATCAACTAAAGAACAAGAGGATGAGACCATGGTTTTATGGGACTGTGTTTCGTTGTTTAACGTCGAGGAGGAAAAGGTTTTGAGACACGAGGACATCCTGGAAACAAATGTAACAACAAGAAGCCAAGGGTTGGCTAAAGAAAAAAATCTCATGCTCCCAAAGATTAAAAGACTTCAAAGGAATGTTAAGAAATTTCAAAATAACTCCTCAGCTGATAAAATTCTGGAATTTACCATCACTAGTCAAGGTCCTAGATAGACTAACATGTTTGCTAAGCCCAATGAAGAAAAAATAAATAATGGTAAACCAAATCACACTGAACCTAAGATGGATTATGACATTGTGGAAGATATAAAGAAGGTAAGGGCGAATATCTCATTATTTGAAATGTGCAAGCGCCGTAGCAGAAAGAAAAGCTATTGAAAGCACTTGAAGCATTAGAGGAGGGGCTGCCCACCGAAAATCATCCCAAGGAAGAAGAAGAAATTAGGGAAGCAATTATAGGAGGTAAGCCTAAGAGCAAGAATCCACCTTTTCTCCTCACTTTTGAAATTTTTAACCACAATGTACGTAATTGCCTGGTAGACTCAGGGGCATCGGTTAACGTCATACCGCTGTCAGTCTGCAAAAAGATAAATGGGAAGCCTAAACCATCCACCTGGAGGGTTGTTCAGTTGGATAGAATGAATGTGAAGGTAATTGGGGAAATGGAGGATGTTCTAGTCCGCTTGTCTTCAAATGATAAGGTGTGTCAATTTATTGATATTGTGGTGGCTAACATACCAGAATCTTATGGGCTTGTTCTGAGCAGGGACTGGTCGACAAAGCTAAACGGATATTTTTCCTCAAAATGGTCACATCTGTGGCTGCCATATAAAGGAATCCCGAATCAAATTAAAATTTTGAGGGAGCCCCACATGAAACACAATGTTACTCAGTTCGAAGAAAAAAACAAACCAGTGGATTCTGTTTTGGGAAATTACTTTATTGAGTTAGAACCAGGAAATTACCAAGCAGAAGAAGCCAGTGACACATCAGACGCTCAGCCTGATCTCCTTCGGTTTTCACAGGCTGATGAAATTGATTGTAAAATAGTAGACTTAGTAGTAGAAGTAGATGTAAATTCCCGCACAGTAGCTAGCGATTTCTGGACACTTTTTTTTTACGGTTCTAAAACGTTAGAAGGGTCAGAAGCCGGCTGTGTCTAGATTGACCCTAAGAAGAACAAACATTTTCTTTCATGTAGTTTAGAGTTTGAATGTACAAATAACACAGCTGAATATGAAGTGTTGGTTCAAGGTTTAAGGAAAGAAATTGAATTAAAGGAAAATAATCTGAAAGTGTTTGGAGATTCTGAAATAATTGTAAAACAAATTCGGAATCAAATACATTGCATTTCTCCTCATTTAAAAGCTTATCAAAATGAAGAATGGGATTTACTCAAATGTTTTAATGCATTTAATATTGTATCGATTCCAAGACTTAAGAATGCAGCAGCTGACTTGTTGGCCACATCAGCTGCGAGGCTTGTTCCCTCTAATAATCGGTGCTCTATTGAATTGCTTTTCAGGCCCTCGGTTTTGGATATGATTACCAACCTATGAGTGTTCGATGACGATCAGCAGATTATAGAATGCTTAACAAATAAAGAGGCATTCAAAGGGGCAATTATTGATGATGAAGAACATCAGGCCGAGCTGAAATTTGATAATTTCATCCCTAAGGGAGTCAGAACCTTAGAATGGATGTTTGATTTAAATGAAAAATTTAGAAGACCAACAAATATGAAGACTCGTAGCTCATCTCTACAGTTCGAATTGATTAATTTGGGGACTGAGATGAAGCCTAAATATGTGAATCTTGGAAAATGTTGTTCACTAGCTGAAAGAGATAATTTCATCATTCTTTTCAATCAATACAAAGATGTTTTTACCTGGACATATGAATATCTGAAGATATATGACACCAGTATTACCTAGCATTTTATCCCCATCAAATCTGGAGTCAAACCTTATCAGCAGCCCTTAAGGAAAATGCATCCAAAATTGGAACCTCTAATCCAGAGTGAAGTTAAGAAATTATTGGATGCTAGAATCATTTTTAAGGTTAGACACTCGAAATGGGTTTCAAATATGGTACCAGTGAGGAAGAAATCTGGAGAAATCAAGTTATGTGTGGATTTTGAAAACTTAAATCACGCTTCAGATAAAGACAATTATCCTATTCCACCCATGGATCAACTACTGCAAATGGTTTCAGGTTCTGAACTATTCTCTTTATTAGACGGATTTTCAGGCTACAATCAAGTATTAGTATCCGAAGAAGACATATTGAAAACGACATTCAGGACCAGGTGGGGAACTTTCACTTACAGAAGAATGCCCTTTGGACTTATAAACACTGGAGCTATGTTTCAGAGGGCAATGGACATAGCTTTCTGCACTTTGATTGGCCGCAGTGCTGTAGTATACCTCAATGACATCACAATATTCTCGAAGAAGAGAGAAGGACATGCGTTTCATCTTAAGCATATTTTTGAAGGCTGTCGAAAATATGGTATCTCACTAAACCCCAAGAAGTGTGTGTTCGCTGTTACGGAAGGTAAGTTGTTGGGTCACATATTTTCAAAGAAGGGGATCTCCATAGACCCAGAAAGGATCAAATCCATTGAACAGATTCCCTTGCGCCATAATAAAAAGGGCATGCAATCATTTATGGGGACAATAAACTTCGTGCGAAGGTTTGTGCCAGATTTCGCTCAAATTGTTAAACCTTTGCAGCAAATGGTAAAGCAAAGTGTACAATTCAAGTGGACTGATGTTGAGAAGAACGCATTCAGTAATATTAAAACTATTGTTGTGCATGCACCCTCCCTCAAAAGCCCGAATTTTGATAAAGATTTTATTCTGTACACTTTCGCATCTGATGATTCGCTATCAGTTGTGCTTACTGTAGCTAGGGTTTTCGCCCTAGCTTGTACGAATGAGTACTTACTAAGGACAATGGATTCTTTAGTAGCAGTTCAATGATTTATGAATTAAAAGCTATAACTTGAAATAAAAAGATGCTAAACAATAATGAGAATTAAATCTAAACAAGTGCATTAAAT
>LPNX011191029.1:108562-153393 GCA_001517045.1 Pseudotsuga menziesii | reverse complement strand
ATCTAGATCCTCTTTGCTATAATGAGCAGTCTCCTTAGTGATCAATTATTCTTCTTCAATCCAAAGAATAACCAAGGTTTGAGGCCAATAGTTATACTTTTGATCCATGAAGTCAATCTTCAAAAGTACAATTAACAATAACGAAAGCAGTGTCTCATATCTCATAGTACAATGGATAAGTATGAGGATGCACTACATGTCTCACCTAAATTTCACAAAAAAAGTAAAAATAATGATTCTGTTTTTCACCCTTAAAAGAAACTTATTTACCATTGTAGTTTACATTCACCTTACAACTAATTCTACAAATTCCTTTGGTAACCTCCATTACTAATCGATAAACAATATATGGAATGGAAATTGAAATTGATCCCATTCTCCCTATGCTCTCTCTTTAACAAAACATCAGCATCTTATCTACAATGCATCCCAATTTTGATAGCAACAACAACATGAATGATCTCAAAGATTTATCTTCTAGGCAACAATTTCGAAATTACACTTGGTCTAGTCAAATTGCAATGCTACTCCACATACATTGCAAACACAATCAATATCACTCTTTAGACAACCTAGTATCAATTGCAAACATAGATAGATAGACATCCCAACATTTCCAAATGTAAATAAACAACTTAGTATCAATTGCACTCTAGTATCTTGATGATACAAAATACATAGAAGACCGCCATACCAATATTGACAAATCAAACCATTTAAGGCCATACAAGCCACTCCCATACCATCCCATTACATTCAATAATTCTATCTTTATAGACGTTTACATAAAAGACTGATGGCACACCAATATTGACAAATCAAACCATTCAAGGCCATACAAGCCACTCCCATTACATTCAATAATTCTATCTTTATAGACGTTTACAATATAATCTAGAATGCTACACACAAACCGTGCATTCTAGAGTGTCAATGCAATTTAGAAGTGTCACCAGAAGTAGCGTCTATGAGATCTAGAAGATTCTTCACATACTAACTCAACGACAGTAACACCTATAATCGTCTATTGGTTAACGTTATTATTTAACACTTTTTTTATTAATAAAGTGTTCGCCTATAATTCTCTTTTTTACTTACAAAATCATTCGTAGTAAATTTTTGGTTCAGAAGTACTTTCTACAAAGTTGAGATGTGTGACATTTTTAACATTATGGTCGATTATGAAAAACCTATACAATAAAAATAAATGTAACATCGTCTGATAAAACATATATATGATGTCACTTTACAACTAGGATAAAAAGGATATATATTAAATTCCATAAACATAAATATAATCAAGAAATATATCCATATAAATGAATTAGATAAATTAAGGATTTTATTTTAATTTTACTTTTACCATGGTAACAACATTGTATGCTTAGTAAATTTTTAAAAAAGGATAACTGAAATAAAATAAAGCAACATAGATCCATATTAACTTTGAATATATGAATTTTCGAGAAAGATTAAATTCTTTGAGGTGCAAACCATTTTTAAAGTGAAAAACTTGAAGGAATGTATGCACCTTAATGGATTTGATTTCTCTTATAATTAATATGAATATATGCTTATTATAATAAAATTATGCGGCATTCCCATGATGGCGGGTAACAAATTTTTGCAAGTAGAGGGTGCAAGTATGGTAAACCTGAGCTCGATCGATATTTTGTTAATCCCTTCATCAATCTTTCAAACAGAAACTCTTAAACCAACAACCATCCTAAACCAACAACATTTAAGTTGCTAGGTTTATTTTGTGTATTGGCTTGTATAAATGTAGACGATTTTTTCTAGTCGAGGATCACTAGATCATGTATATAGAAATATTTTTTTTTTCATTTAACATGGTTTTGAAAATATATGTATTTTAATTTGTTAAATTTCAAGATCTTATTTATATGTTTATGTTAAAATAATTTAATCTAATGATAACAATAAAAGTATTAATACCAAATTGTGAATATGGCATTGAAAAACAAAATACTATTATTATTATTATAAATATTTGAAATTATATATAAACTACATAAATTTATTAAATATTTATATATTTGAGAGAGTGAGAGAGAGAGTCCCTAGGAAATTACTTTGTTTGTTAACAAATTATACCTATGCTGAAAAAACTTATACATAAGTGTACCGAGGTCACCATAGTTTCGACAACATGGAAGATTAGAAAGGTTAGTATTATAATAAAGATTGGGAAATTACAATCTAATGCGGTTGTATGCATGGCAATCTAAGAGATAGTGGATTTCATCCTCAACTCTCTTAGCCTCACAAATATGGAAAATCCTATCTTCCCACGATATTCTAGGAATTTTACAACACCATGTTTTACTTCAAAGATCATGAGAGTTCTTCCCAATTTTGGCTATGTTAGTATTTTTCTTCAAGCTAGTTAGAATAGAGAGATACTTTTGGTCTTCTAGATTACGGTTAATAACCTCCTTGTAGTATCTTAGCTTCCTTTTGACCTCTGAATCCTTTTCACCCTACATTTTTTCGTTAAACTTAAATGTAATAGTATTTTTAATGGTATTGATATTTTGCAAAGTTTCATTTTCATCTATCCCCCCATGATTTAACCAAGCCATGTTATCTTTATGCCGACCTTTCTTGAACCACAGGTGTTCCTTCCTAGATTTTAAAGCAATTTTAGGGTATCTTTGGTCTCCCATTCCATTTATCTTGTACTTGTACATTAAGTATCTTGTCATAGATATGCTCTGAATGGGGGGAATCCCGCTTCTATAAAAAGAATAGGATACAACTTATTTATTTTAACTGTGAGTTTATACTTTATAAAACGCTTCTCGATTTGCTTGATTTTTCTCCAGGATTCTCAAGAGATTATACACCCCAAAACTTTACAGCCATACAAGATAACGAGAGTGATGATAGTTTCAAAGAGGAACTTATTTTTATCCCACATCACAAGGTGGCTTTATTATAGTTGTTCTAAAGACCAAAATAAACTTTCCACCCTCCATTAATCCTTTTCTCAATGCTATAGTTCCAGTTGAGCTTGTGACAAATATCAATATGGAGATATTTATAGGAATAAACTTCATCCAACTTCTTATTGTCATAAACAAAGTGATCATAAGAGAACTTATTGGACTTGATAATCATTACTTTTGTTTTGTTAGTGTTAATAGTCATGTCCATGTTAGAGAAAAAATCCTTCATAGTTTTCAATTGTTTATCAAGGTCAGAGATACACATTTCTATAAGAACAATATCAACAACATAAACAAGAAGGATGTTAACAATTACTGTTAAGGTCGTGTCGACACAACCTTCTTCCTCTAAATTACCTTGTAGATTATCGATGTAAATGCCGAAGAGGGTAGGAGAGAGGGAGAAACCTTGGTTAACTCCAATATTACAATTAATATATTTGACCATCTCTTAGTGTTCTTGAACTTGTTAATGGAAGTCTCATACAATGTTATTGCAACATCTCTCAACCCGAGAGGAACCTTTAGTTCTTTCAACCTCTTGCAAAAGTTGTTTCTAGGAACTGTAACAAAAGCTTTCCTAAAGTCCACAAAGTAGTAGAAGAGGTTGGATTTATTATTGCGACATTCTTGTGCAATAATATTTAGTGTAACAAGGTGGTATATGGTTGAATGATGTATTCAGAATCCTTCCTGACCTTAAGCCAACTTTTCCTCACTTTCAATCCATATTTTGATCCTTTTTCCAGAATAATACCATAAATATTTGCTAAGAAAGGGTTGATCATAATGGTCCAATAATTAAAGGGTTGTTTTTATCACTATTTTTAAAAATAGGAATAATGATGCTCGGAGTCCAAGGGTGAGGGAAATCTTACTTGATTTCTAGATTAAAGATATTGTGGATGTGAGGGATGAGGATAGGCCCTCCAATTTTTAAAATTTCTACTTGATAACGAGCAATGTCGATAGCTTTTTCATCTGCAAGGCACCTACTGCTGAAATATATGCCATCCAACAAGAAAATGTCTTTTGCTATAAAGAGGGTTGGAATGTTATATCTGACCTATAGAGATTCGTAAATATTTTTAAGATATGAGTTCCATTCCTTTAGAGCAATTTTATTATTCTCTTTGGTTTTTCTAGTTAGATTTTTCCTCCAAATTTTTTTTGGAGCCACTTTAGAAAGGTGTATGATGTTTTCTGGTCTTTATTTGTGTAGTGTCTCTCTTTCATTTTAATATAATAAGATTTAAAAATAATATATATACATAAATAAATTTTAAATTAAAATTGAATTATATAATATAACAAAATACCAAATTTTATAATAATAAAAAGTGTGTAATTTTCTAAAGATATTATCGATCTCCAACTCATTTATAAGGATTACGTTGTAAAAGTTCCTTAAAATATTATCACTACCATGTCCCTAAATGATTTTCTTTGTCAAACCACACACGTTTTTTAAACATGGAAAAAATATTCAAATGAAACTTTAATACAAAGTGAAGCATTCATGTAGCAAGGTAAGGGAGCCCATTGATCCTCTCCTACACACAGAAAAAAATATTCATTTAACGTAGAGATTCACTCTTGCAGTGTAGCTATAATTGCATATATAGAAATTAAGTTATTGCATATATAGAAATTAAGGTATTGCATATATAGGAAAAAATCTTGAGGTAATTGCATATATAGAAATTAAGTTATTTCTACAAATCATTATAAGTAAGATGTGTAAGATATTATAATAGTGATCTAGCATAGATCAATGCAAAATATAAATTAACAAGAATAAAAGCATTAACATATAAGTTATCTTTTTTGGTGTTTAATAGATTATGTTTAATATGATAATGAATTCTTATAAAGGAGGAGGCCAATCTTAACATTACTTGACTGAAAATTCTCCATTAAACAAAATATAGAAAACTGTATGTCTTATAATGGAAGAACTAAAGAACCAAGCATATTGATCCCTAGTGATGGTTCCTATGCTCAATTATCGATTCTCACATGGATGAAAACCAAAACAAAACAAGTATATCTTCTTACAATGTATAAAACATTCATATATATTTATTTATTAACATTAGAGTTTTGAGTTAATGTTATAGAGTTTCGACTAACATTTTTATGTGGGAATAATATATTGTTTACCCAATTATCATATATTTGATCTTTATAGCCCCTTTTTAATCACCTTGAATAGATATTCCAACCAAAAGTTATGGAGATTTCAAGTTAACATGTCTTTTAAGCCAAGCTTATCCAAGCAATGATTTACAATTTGACCCTATACTTGATGTATCTAAAAAAAAATTACATATAAAATTCTGAAATTTCCGCATGTAGCCTTTAACCAAATATGCCAATTTGGAATGACTATGAGGTGGCCAATATTTTGATTGGTTAGTGTGAAAAACTGGAGGCCATGGCAAGAGAACCCCTTGAATGACATTAGTAGTGGGAAATGAGGCTCTAAGGAATACATAAATATCATGTACGCTATGGTGGGAAAGGGGAAAACGTAGGGGTTTGGAAAAAACCTTATTAGATCGAGTGAAAATAAGTCCATGGATTTGGGTGAAAAAAATTGATCGAGTTTTGCTTCATAATGTTATAACCATGTAAGATTTAAGATGAGAGGCCTACCTCATGACATCATTGGTAGAGAGGGTTTTGACCATGGTATTAATGGAGGACTGAAAGTTGCAGGTGTGATTATCATAGAGAGAATGTATGATTTCACATGAGGACCATACTGGGTGAATCTTTCAATGTAGCCAATGTCAAGTCTATAAAATGAAGAGGAGTGACATTCTAGAACACTTGAGCATGAATGTAGGGGTTAATAGAAAAGGTGGTAGCAAATTTTGTGTTGCAAATAAGGGTTTAATGCCTTCTATCACTATAATGATACGATATTGAAGTGATTTTGTCCCATTTTAATAGATTTGTGAAATAGTAGAAAAATGTTGCAATCCATGCATCCACTAGTTCTCCATAAAAAACAACAACAAATTGAGGAAGTGCCACTCTAGTCTCCTTTCACATGCTAGGTATGTATTGTTTGTTCACATATATAAAGATATGTATCATCACAAGCACCACTTCCTTTATTTTTATTTATGTTCAAATAGAGCTAAGTTTTATTTTGGTTTGCTAACATCATAGAATATGGGGTCTGTATCTTAACTTTTATTTCCCAAAATTCCTAGTCTGTGATACTAAGCAACAATGCAAACATCACTGCCCTTTTTCATCATCATCATTGTGGTAATTTCCATCATCATAATCCTCATCCTCCTCATCACTATCTTCCTATTAATAATAATGATACAAACACATCATCACCATTGGCATGATCATTGAAATCATAGCCATCGATGTGGTCATCTTCATCATCTTCATAATTATCCTCATCGTTCTCACCACCACCATCATTATTATCATTATAAACATTATGATCATCATGATCATCTTCAACCTCACGTCAAAATTTTCATGTAGTGACACCATCCTAATAATTCACATCATCATCAACATCACCATCATTATGATCATTATCGTCGTCATGACAACATCATCATATCATTATCATCATTTTTGTTATTATCATTGTATTTAGAAGATTATATATATGATTAATATTCATTACTTCATGTAAATCATTATCTGGAGTAGGATTCTTCTCTCCACCAACGACATTCATCATGATGATCTGGTTCTAAGACACCACCCATCCACATTGCAAGTAGACTCGTATGTGAACTATTTACATATAGTTTCATTTTGATTGAGTTACACATTGAAGTAAATTATTGTATACATGTACGTGTAATTGTTAATTGTTGTTTTTTTCTAATTAAATAGGAAGCCCTCTATTAAGTTTTATATGCTGCTATAGATTAAGACCTAATACCTTTTCACAATAACAACATAGATAGGATCATTGAAAGAAACACAATCACAAGGCACACAACAATTTACCTTGCGAAACCCAAAAGGGAAAACCCCAACAAAAAATCCTCAATATAGATTACCAAAATGCAATGACTAAAGAAGAAGGTCTCATAAGAGAGAGAGAGACCGAACCCCAAGCATAAGAGCCAAAACACCAAAGACACTTGTCTTCCTCCTTCTCCATGCTTCCTTATTTCTCTCTCTTGTGCAATACATGAGTGAGTGAGTGTGTATAAATGAGGGAGGGTGTAACACACCGGTTTTCACCCTGTTTGCATTAAATGTATATGATGTATATATGGTAATTAATCGTGGTGTGGAGCTAAAGGAATAATCCCCACCATCGATTTAACATTTTATGTTCTGGTGATTAAGATCGTTGCTAATGGTATATTCGTGCTAACCGGCACATTATATTTTTTGCATCATGTAAATATGCATTTTAATTAAAAAGACCCACAACTGGCTATGTCAATGCAACCATAATGAAAAAAGGGAATGATTTTCCTAAGGATAAGGAGGGGGGAATGTTTAACCTTTGGGGCCATTGGGGAAAATCCAAGTGTCAATTGATAAACCCATTTAGCTGTCACCCACCTTTTATCTTACTCACCTTTCCTTGTCTCATTCAACTACCAAATTAAATCCTTTGATGTTAGTTGGAGCAGTTATTGCATGGACAGTGGTGTGTGGCAAGACTGTGATTCCTTGCCCACACGCACACTCCACCAGGGAGCTCATTCACCCGCACGTGGGTAGGAAGGGGGGATGACCCCCACTCTTCATTTGGCACTCACAGAGAGAACTGGGAGAGCGGCCTTACCTTCACGATTTGTTGTGGTGGGATCTCATTCACAATTTGGGCTCCTAGACGTTTTCTCCTCATGTGCAGGTTTGGGGTTTTTCCTCACGCGGTCACTCAGTCCTCATGCATGCATACCACGACTGATTCAATCTTCCTCTCCCAATTTTAATGAGTGCAAATTCCTTCATGTTGTGGGTCTGGGCATGTGAATTCACCTTCACGTAGGTTGCATTCCTTTCCTCACGCAGCTGAGAAATTGCTGTTGGTTTCCCCACGATTTGGTTGTTGTAGGTTGTTGTTGAGTCGTTTCGGCTATGATAGGGCCAAGAACGACTATGGATTCAAATTGCTCAGTCCGAGCTGTGTATTACCCAAATCACCATTCCATGTTTTCTCTGTGGAGTGGTGTTCCTCCTTCAAACCCCAAGCTGGTTGTTTTGCTATGTGCACACAGTGGATTGGTCTTTGGACTATGTAGGAGTGGAAATGATTCTGCTTGACAAAACTAGTGTTTTACAGGAGCCTCATAGACAGAGCTAGAGGGATGGCTCTCTTTTCTACACCCCCTAAATAGAATTGGAAGGGAAGTCATGTCCTGAGGGACTATGTAGCAGAGAAGGGAATGATTCCTTGTGTTGGGTGTGTGTGCATGTCTTAGGAGTCAAGCTAGTTTTGGTATAGGCATCATTAGCTCTTCAGTGAGCCCACTAGCTTAGCAGACAGTGCTTTCATCTCTTGATAACCTGATAAACCCAACTCGTTGGATTGGTTATGTGTTGTTGTGTACTCTTGGTCTGATAAATCCAACCGTGTTGGCTTGAATGAGTCTTGACATATCTTTGGCTATGTGTGACCCTGCTTAGTTTCCTTATTCCTTGTGGGAATCATGCCCATATTGGGGGTGGCAGTGTTGCTAAGAGATTGATGAGCACACTTGCCTATGGTTGGATGGAATGTTGCAGCGACGTAGTTGGTTGCAGGACGAATTCTTCATAAGATAAGTATTCTTGTATATTTCATCTCTACAATTGTATTTGATGCTTAATGAAAATGATGAACATGCTAAATTCTTGAATGGAATGTAGTTTGCTTCTACTATATGATAAATAATTATGCACCTATGCATGTTTTAGTTCAAAGAATTTCAATTTTTATCATGTGTATGTTCATGGGGCTAGTTTCCTGGGTAGATAGTATTATGGTAGCGTCCTCTTCGTTGGTTGGAGGGTTGGGAACATTACAGAGGGAGCCTCCCTATTTATATTGATTTCCCAATTGACATTTTACCCTAACTGGGCCGACCTACCTAGTAGAACTCACAATAGTAATTATATTAACCTTTTATGGGTACGATTGACCCAACTTACAATGGAGGGTTTAACTATGACTTTTACATGACCTTTTACATTAGTGACATCTCCTGAAGGAAGAATAATAATAATGTAAAGTACAAGTAGAATATTCTTCAAAGTTACATTATTTCAACACTCCCCCTTAACAAGAAGGGTATTCTACTGCCAACAACAATAACTGGTGTGGCTCTATACAACATCATTGGAAGGAATCATCGCCATCATCTTTTAGAACATCATATGGTACATCTATAGATCATCAATTTTTTTTAACAACATCATCATCTACAACATAGAGATGAAGTATCATCATTTGCAGCATGGAACTAGGGCATCATCATCTGCAACATGGAACTAGGGAGTCATCATCTGCAACATGGAATTGGAACATCATCATAAGAAACATGGAGCTGGAGCGTCATCATCTACATCTTGGAATTGAATCATCACCTGTAGCATGGAGCTAGAGCATCATTATCATCTTCTAGAACATCATCATGTGAAACGTATAACAACATCATGATCAATAGCTCAAGGATGGAGCAATATCATCTATGGAAATAGAATGAGGTAGGTTTATCAACAACCAACATGATCCTTTCTTTTAGAATTAGAGAATCATGGACAACACATGTGATCCTTTCCTTTTGAAATTACAGGATCATAGGTGATCTTTGCCTTTCGGAATTATGGGATCATGGAAAACACTGGTGATCCTTTCCTTTCAGAATTACGAGATCATGGACAACACATATGTGGTACTCAAACGATCGTTCCTTTATGTATTACGGGATCAAGTCTTTATGGAGTTGCCAATACTGATCATAGATAACACATACTTACAAAGGATGATCCTTCCTTTTGGAAATATGAGATCAATTCCAACATCAGTGATCGTTCCTTTCGGAATTGGGAGATCTCCAACCAACATTTTTAGATGCTCCTTCCTTTCAGAATCACATGATCAATTCCACCAATCAACATCCTAGACGATCATTCCTTTCGTAACTATGGGAAACCTAAAAGGGAAAAATCCAACAAAAATTGCTCAATATAGATTACTAGAATGTAATGACCAAATAACAAGGTCTCATAAGAGAGAGAGACCAAAACCCAAGCATGACAGCCAAAACACCAAAGAAAATTGTCTTCCTCCTTCTCTATCCTTCCGTCTTTCTCTCCATTACCCAATACGCGAGTGAGTGAGTGTGTATAAATGAGGGAGGGAGCCTCCCTATTTATAATGATTTCCCAACTGACATTTTACCCTAACTGGGTCGACCTACCTAGGGGAACTCACAATAATAATTATATTAATCTTTTATGGGTACTATTGACCCGACTTAAAACGAACACTAATACATTTGGTCATATTTTTCCGCGAAATATTTCTACGTTTTGAACATCCGTGGATTAATACTTCATTTTTTTTAATCATGGTGGAAAAACTATGGCAATATCGATGTTTTTAATTTTAGAGGAACTTTTGTCTCTATATCGACGATATATGGCTATCTTTGCACACCCGCCAAACCAATGCCAACTTTCAATGTGCGGGTCAAATCATGCATATTCGACACATTTGCTAGATTCGCGACAAGGTTATTGGTGATTGATTGAGCATGGATTGAGGCCGTATTTCTTTATCAACCATATCCAAAAATAGAGAGATCAGTCATACTCTGCTTCTTCAACGGGTGACTCAACCAGAAAAAGAAGATCGACCAACCTTTAGAGGACAATATAAAACCTGTGGGAAACAACATGCCTTCAATTTCCCTTGAAGAAGATGTTGATGTCACAACTTTGGTTGGAATGCATGGAAATGAAAATGTAGATCAATGGGAGGAATTTGTGAACAATGATATGGACCATTCACCAACGAGTGATGAAGACCTAATTCATGCCAAATATTCTTTTGATGGTAGATTTGTTTTTTCTTTATTTGATAAAATGGTACATTTCAAAGAACAATCTACCTTGTGGGAGGATTCCTTCAAAGCTAGCGACGAATTATGCAGAACTAAGGATGTCCAAATTCTTGATTTGGTACATCGTGTTACAGGTTTAGAGAAACGAATTGTGGAAACTGAAAAAATAATTGGCCAGAAGGATCAACTTATTAAGGATCAATGTTCTAAATTTATTGTAGTTCTAGCAGAATTGATTTCTGACCTTGAAAGATTGAAAGACATGTATCAGCCTCAAAATAAAAAATATGAGGAAACTATAAGGAGACTTGAAAATGAGTTGAAAAATAGGCCTGAAGTTTTGAACATGCCGCCACTGAAAACTGTATTTGGTAGGGAAACAAAACTTTAGCAAGAATTGAAGTAGAAAGAAACATTTCTTGCAGGTTTGAAGGTTGAGTTTCAAAGGGCATTGAGAGAAATGATCATTAAACAACAAAATGGGACTGCAGAATATGAAGTGAGATTGGAAAAATTGAATAAAACAATTAAAAACAAAAATGAATTTCTACAAAAAAAGATAATTGAAAGCATTTCAGCAATTCTCGAGGCTAAAAGTGTCGGAAGAGGAAAAAAAATCAACAGTCAAGGGTAAACAATTCTGCACACCAGAAGAATCAACAATCAAGGGTAAATAGGTCTGCACACTAGAAGAATAAACATTCAAGGGTAAAAGGGTCATCACAACAAAATAATCCAAAGTGGAGGTTAAAAAGGCCATCACACCAAAACTTTTTGGTAGTACAAAACTAGGTGATGTAACTATGGAGAGCTTACTCCAGTTTCAAAAGTACTTGCAACAATGAGAGAAGACCTTGAATGAAGCTGCTTCAACAATTAATGTTGTAGAGTTTACATTTGGCTCATCAGATCCAACATTGAAGAAGAAGATAGAGGAGAAGAAGGCCGAAATTAGAGACCTTCACCAAAAACTATTGGAGAAGGGAAAAGCACTACATCTGGGATGTGATAGTGAGATATAAGATTTGAAATCACAAACTAAAGCTTTGCAGAATAAACCTGTGGTAGAAGAAATTTTGTATACTCCATCTGATAACGATTTGAGGGAACAAGAGCTTGAGAAGGAGGTACAATAGGTCAAGAGAAAATTAAGTGCAGTTCAATCTGACCTGAAGTGGACAGATGACGATCTTAAAAGAATGGAAGATGAGCACTCAAATCAGAAAAACAATAATGTAGATATGTTGAAGAAATGCCTAGAAGAAAAAGATAGATTGCATACAAAAGTGATAAATCTTGCAAACAAAGTGAAAGAAAAAGAAAAACAATTAAAACATATGGCCGATGAAGCTTCTGTAGAACTGGACGGTTTTGGAAAAGGTAAGAGAAGCTATAGCAAATTTTCTTATTCTAAAAAGGAGGAATTGCAAAAACCTCCCAACTTCCAAGCAGCCTAGATTTCTAAAATAATATGGTGTACATTTGATGTCTATGTACATACTAATATTGTTGTAATATAAATTGTCAGTATTTCTTGGAAATGCATATATTTTGATATAGTTAATGTGTTTCTAATGTGTAATACAAGTGTAATGTGTAATCCATATGTGTATTTTTCCTATGTCTAAGAGAGTTTAATGTGCAACCCATACCGAGAAAGTACAAATGATGAAATATATTCTTCGTAATATATTGTACAAATGAATTGACATATCATCATTTCATGCTATATTGAATGAATTGCACTATAACATAGACATACCAACCTTTTCTACAAACTCTTGTACTCATTTCTATAAATTGTAAGATCTACAGTAAAATCCAAGTCATCCAAAACGACAATTGATAGTATTTTCCAATTTTTCATGGCTCGAACTAAAATTTCACACCAATTTTAATCGAAGTACATTGTAGGTAAGAAATTTGGAATTTTGCATACAAAAACCTAATTAGACTATTATAGTTTTAATTTCAGACTAAATTAAACTTCTATTGTGAAATAAGAATGCATCCAACATTTGAAATGAGAACATAACAAATGTAACTGTTGGTTTCTTGTTGACGAGCATCATAGTTTGGAAACCAATCTCATGGATCTACAAGTTTGTAAGGTCTGTTTCTTTTTTATTATAATATAAATCATCATCATTCCTTGCAGAAATTAATAAATGAGAACATAACATATATAATACATTCAGAGGAAAAAAATAGATATAATCCAAAAATATAACAAGATTGATAGTCAAGAAAGCTTTAAAAGGGGCCCAAGACCATTTTTTATTATATTATGCTTTCATTACAGAGCATAGGGATATTATAGTCGAATCAGTAACATCAAACAACTCCAATAATAACTATCCCTACTACCTATTAAATTCTATTTATAGACCTCAAGGGTCGGAATTACCATGTTACAAGTGGATTTCATTTGAGTGAAACTGAAATGTGGATTCACCCACGAGCCAACCCGTCCTCTGCTGTACTTTCCTAGATTTAAACGAAGATACCAACTACTACGGAACAAGGAAAAAATGACAGTGCAACACAGGGGGGGAAATAGGGCTAAAGTGGACATGTTTCAACACCAGGGGTAGAAAGGGAGTAGAAGAGGAAGTTGCATTCCAGTTATCTAGATGGGAGATGTGAGTAGAGAAGAATTATTACAGAGATGCACAGTGCATGAGAGGTATCTAAGGAGAAAAGGGAAATAACAATGAAATAAGAAAATGGTAAGAAAGAGAGAAATGCCACCGACAAATATGGCTCAGCGGAAAAAAACATGCAATACCCATATGATGTGGAGAAATTAAAAGATGGAATTGAAGAAATCAATCCTGCTATGCCACCAAGAGGGAATTCTTGGGTTGTTGAAGAGGGACAAGGTGTTGAATCAAGGCAGGAAAGAATTCACTGAGTAATGGGAAAGGAATGCCAAATGAACATAAAAAAAATAAGATGGAATGGAGCTGCCAATGAAAGCCATCGAATTCGGATGTGACTGTCTCCAATTCTTTCCAATTCTACCCATTTCACTCATACTATCAATGAACTCAAATTTGCGCACATCTGTGGCCATACTGGACAAAAATTAATGAACATAGATAATGGATTGAGTACGACATAGCCTACTAATGACAATGGCCCCTATTTATCAATCTTACATAAGAAGCACCATGATTGGTAATTGACTGCAGCTGCTAGGAAGGAATCCATGGGGTTAGGACAAATCTAGATATGCGTACTGTGTTGGCCCCTGGAATGATTAAAAGGTGGGAAAAAAGGTTAATCACGATGATATGCCGAGTTCACGTCTGGGTTATGTAATCATTCTCAATTCCGTTAAAATCCGACTCGATTCAGGTTCATCAAATCATAGAATTTGATGGTTTGTTAAGTGACGTATTTGACAGTCGGTTGAAAGTTCAGAATCTGGCAGGTAGGGAAAAGCGAAAAATTCCATTTATAGGTTTAGAGGATTATATGGCATATTTTACACTCAATACATTTAGCACGTGTATGACAGGTTGAGGTATGGGAAAATGAAATCAGGCATGTGCGTGGATTTTACTGAAGCAAGTCAATTTTGGATTGCTTTACTCAAATGAAAGCCCAACATTAAAAAAATGTGGTTTAGGGAAATTAGACCTGCAAAAACATGCAAAAGCTGCAAAAACTGTGGTTTAGAGAAATTATACCAAGCCTAGGAGAAGATCAAAAATTGTCCAAGTATGAATTATTGGTAAAATATACCTAATAGGCCTTAGGGAAATGCACGCCACAGCTCATGGGTTGATGATAAAAATATTATGAGAGTGTATATATCTAGAAACTTGTATGGTGCATCCAACCATATAATTATCCTGACCAAAAAGTATTTCAAGAAGAAGATATCAATCTGCCAAAAGTGCCTCTCAGCCATTTTTGCACTACTCCAGAAAACTCCCCGAGGAGAGAGAAATAAGCTCTAGAAGATGAAAGTGGTCATGATGGATTCACCTTGTTGGCCTCTACCCATTGGGAATCTCACTTTCCAAGTGTGAAGGAAAAATGAAATGACCTTGGTGACCTAGGGTTTGAAGAGAACTGGTTAAGTGTTAGACAAAGTGTTTGAGAGACCACTTGGAAATGCTTGCAAGGGGGTGTTCCATAGATGATAAAAATCATCAGATGATATGGTCTTGTTCATTGTTGAAATGGATATCTAGCCATGCTCTTGGTTTTTCTTATGGTGACCAGATAAGGAAAATATCAACCTCGCAAAATAGAAGAAAAAACTTATTTTTCACACTAAAGATAGAAAAAATGGCTAAGTGTTGTAAAGGGGCTAAGTGATGCCCGCATTAAGGTTGATTCCCGCACTAAGGATGATGCCTGCATGGCATGGCATGGAATAGATGACTATGTGGCATGAAGTTGAAATCATTGTTGCATTATGACATCGTTCTGGAGAAATATGGAAAATTAGTGAAAATCAGGAAATTGGCCAAGTGTGGGAATATTGGTCCAAGTAGCCTTAAAAGGATGCTCACCACAAATGGTTTGTTGAAGAAAATACCCACACCACATGGGGATATTCTAGTCTGCTGTTTTTTCTACTCAACCATGGTCTCAGTTTGTCCAAATAGAAACTGAAGAAGAATTTATGGACCTGCCAAAACTATGGTTTAGGGAAATTAGACCAAGCCTAGGAGAAGATAAAAAATTGTCCCAGTATGAATTATTTGTAAAATATTCCTAATAGGCCTTAGGGAAATGCCTGCCACAGCTCATGGGTTGATGATAAAAATATTATGAGAGTGTATATCTCTAGAAAATTGTATGGTGCATCCAACCATATAATTATCCTGACCAAAAAGTATTTCAGGAAGAAGATATCAGTCTGCCAAAAGTGCCTCTTAGCCATACTATGCACTGCTCTAGAAAAATTCTCGTTGAGGAGAGAGAAAGAAGCTCCAGAAGATGGAAGTGCTTTTTCTGGACTCACCTTGTTGAACTATACCCATTGGTGATCTCACTTGCCAAGTTTGAAGGAAACATGAAATCACCTTGGTGACCTAGGGTTTGAAGAGAAATGGTTAAGAGTTAGACAAAGTGTTTGAGAGACCACTTGGAAATGCTTGCAAGGGGGTGTTCCATTGATGATAAAAAACATCAGATGATATGGTCTTGTTCATTGTTGAAATGGATATATAGCCATGCTCTTGGTTTTTCTTATGGTGACCAGATAAGGAAAATATCAACCTTGCAAAATAGAAGAAAAATCTTATTTTGCACACTAAAGACAAAAAAAATGGCTAAGTGTTCTAAAGGGGCTAAGTGATTCCTGCATTAAGGTTGATGCCTGCGCTAAGGATGATGCTCGCATGGCATGGCATGGAATATATGACTATGTGGCATGAATTTGAAATCATTGTTGCATTATGACATCCTTATGGAGAAATTTGGCAAATTAGTGAAAATCAGGAAATTGGCCAAGCGTGAGAATATTGGTCCAAGTAGCCTTAAGAGGATGCCCGCCACAAATGGTTTGTTGAAGAAAATACCCGCACCACATGGGGATATTGTAGGGTGTTGTTTTTTCTACTCAACCATGGTCTCAGTTTGTCCAAAGAGACACTGAAGAAGAATTTATGGACCTTCCAAAACTATGGTTTAGGGAAATTAGACAAAGCCTAGGAGAAGATAAAAAATTGTCCAAGTATGAATTATTGGTAAAATAGGCCTAACAAGCCTTAGGGAAATGGCCGCCATAGCTCATGGGTTGATGATAAAATTTTTATGAGAGTGTAGATCTCTAGAAACTTGTATGGTGCATCCAACCATATAATTAGCCTGACCAAAAAGTCTTTCAAGAAGAAGATATCAATCTGCCAAAAGTGCCTCTCAACCATATTTACGCTGCTCCAGAAAAATGCCCATGTAGGAGAGAGAAAGAAGCTACAGAAGATGAAAGTGGTTTTTCTGGACTCACCTTGTTGAACTATACCCATTGGGAATATCACTTGCCAAATTTGAAGGGAGAATGGAATTACCTTTGTGACTTAGGGTTTGAAGAGAACTGCTCAAGTGTTAGACAAAAAGTTTGATAGACCACTTCGAAATGACCGAAAGGGGGTGTTCCCTTGATGATAAAATTCATCAGATGATATGGTCTTGTTCATTATTGAAATGGATATCCATCCATGCTCTTGGTTTTTCTTATGGTGGCCAAATAAGGAAAATATCAACCTGCAAAAATAGAAGAAAAATGTTAATTTGAATACTAAAGAAAAATAAAAAATTGGCTAAGTGTTTTAAAGGGGATAAGTGATGTCTGCATTAAGGTTGATTCCCGCACTAAGGATGATGCCCGCATGGAATGGCATGGCATAGATGATGATGTGAAATGAATTTGAAATCATTGTTGCATTATGGCATCGTTCTGGAGAAATATGACAAATTAGTTAAAATCAGGAAATTGGCTAAGTTTGGGAATATTGGTCCAAGTACCCTGTAAAATGTGGTTTAGGGAAATTAGACCGAGCCTAGGAGAAGATAAAATTTTTTCCAAGTATGGAATTATTGGTAAAATCTGCATAACTGGCCTTAGGGAAATTCCCACCACAACTCATAGGATGATGATAAAAATATTTTGAGAGTGTGGATCCCTAGAGTGTTGTATGGTAAATCCAACCATATCTAGAAGGATATAATAAGAGGTTTTTCATACAGTTTGAAGAGAATATAAAAACATCTTCACAATAACCCGCATGCTAGGAAATGTATATTATTGTTTCAAACTTACAAATTTCATATATAATGAAAAAATTATTCGAAAAGAAAAACCAATTATAACAGAACAATAATATACGAGACATAATTGAATGGAACAAATACATAATTCATATGCATTAAATAGTAGAATTCACCGTATAGATTACACCTAACAGTATAAAATTTTATTAATAAATGTAAATATATCTAGCTTCAACCCCATGGTGTTATTCTCAACTTATGACAATTGTATGGACTATGGCGTGCATTTTCCTAAGCCCAGTTTTGAATATTAATTTTGAATTTGTCCAAGATACTTGCAATTTTAGTCATTCATGTTCAAGTTGATTTCTATGCATTCCTCTCTTGCATTTTTATGCTTATGGCTTGTATTTTACACCAAGTGTCCATAACAGTAAAAAAATGTTAAAATTGCACCTTTCATAGGCCATTTGTGAGCATACGAGGTTAGGTTATATAAAATTAACACAAGGATAGTCTTCTAAATCTATCTAGCCATCCAATTTAAAAAACCATTTACTATAAACATTTAATAGGAAGGTTTGGCTTGCATTTTTTATTAATGTAGGTGGATATTTCATAAATACAAGACATCCATTTAGTGTTTTTGCACAACAGGCACTTTCTAAACCAAAATTGAAAAAATAAATGTATAATAATGTGGAAAATAATAAAACATACCAGTTCCAACTAAAATCACTCAAAAATACCCAATACTTAGGGCTGGGCGGGCATTTTTGTGATCTGGGTAAAACTGGGTTGAAAACACAAAAGTTGTCATTTTGTCAATTTAACTCTGGACAAATGAAACATAATTTCAAAAAATGGAAAAAGGATTTTGTCAAAAATATATCAATCTTCAACCCCATGGTGTTAGTTTCAACTTATGACAATTGTACGGACTGTGGTGTGCATTTTCCTAAGCCCATTTTTGAATATTTACACACTGTTTTTTACAAAAATTAGAATTTCAGCCATTTTTTTTGAATTTGGCCAAGATACTTGGAATTTTAGTCATTTAGTCATTCATGTTCAATTTAACTGCTATGCATTCCTATCTTGCATTTTTATGCTTATGGATTGCATTTTACACCAAGTGTCCATAACAGTAAAAAAATGTTAAAATTGCACCTTTCATAGGTCAACTTTGAGCATACGAGGTTAGGTTATATAAAATTAACACAAGGATAGTCTTCTCAATATATCTAGCCATCCAATTTCCAAAAACATTTACTATAAACATTTAATAGGAGGGTTTGGTTTGAGAGTACATCAAAACATGTAGAAAAGAATATTACTCTATTATTATATTACTCACTCTATTACTCTTATTTTTCCAGAATAGTTAGAATGCCAAATTTTTACTCTGTTATTTACTCTTACTTTCTTCTTTTCAACAAGTATACTTAACATGCTAGAAAGTTAACTATGTTGAAATTGAAAATGTAAGTTGTGTATAGTTGACTTGAAACACATTTGTAATTTTTATTATAGTTTGGAAAAGTCAGAACACATTTGTAATTTTTGTTATAGTTTGCAAAAGTCAGAACACATTTGTAACTTTTATTGTAGTTTGGAAACGTCTGAACACATTTGTAATTTTTATTTTAGTTTGGAAAAGTTAGCGTGCTGGTATCCTGTGCGTGCATTTGTGTGCATCCTGTGCATCCATCCCCTTCTTCCTTTCTGAGCGTCCCATCATCCTGCAAAATGGAAACAACAACCTCATCTTCCATGCCGTCAACTGAAACAGGGGGTTCTGAAGTTGCTGAGAGGTTCACTGTCAGAAAATTCGGAGAGAGCGCTAAGGCATGGAGTGACAGAACCAACTGGCCTGAAGATAGGCTAAATGTCCTGGTCAGAGCAGGAGTGCATCGTTTTCTTTTCAGTCAGTTCAATTTCAACAATGAAGAGATAGATAATGCCATTTCTACTTATGATGATGAGTCCAAGGAATTGATTATTTTTGGGAGGAGGGTTTGTCTGGACCCTGATTTGTTGTCAGGTGCAGTGAAAATTCCACGCAGGGGGGGGGGGGTAATGTTGACCACCAAGAAAACCCTCAAAGTAGAAAAGGGTGAGATGGAAAACAAAATATGTGGAAAAATGGTTAAGGTTTCCCAGAATGGTTTAAATATGCAAGATGTTCTAGCAGGACTGTACAAAACCTTAATTCAAATTGTACTTAGGACAATTATGAATCACCACAAGCAAGATATTTTAAGTGATTGTATGAAGTTTGTGATTCATTGGGTTGAAGACTTGGCCATAGATGTCCCTCATCTATTGGAAAAAAAATTGCATTTTGCACTGCAGGAGAGCACAATGAAGAGAGTGAAGTTCAGTTACCCTGGTACACTACAAAAAATTATTGACTTATATCGACCCAACAATGTAGAAGGAATCAGATTAAAAAATACGTACATTAAGAGGTTGAAACTGGACAAAATTAACCAATAAGTTCCTCAACAATATCCAAAGGACAATGTACAAGTCCTTGAAGAGCATTTTGAGTAATGTACGGAAGGTTTGGGAAGTGACCTTGAATAATTTGATGCTGTCTCAATTTTGGGCGGATTACATGAAGGAAGAGAAATAAATGTAAACGAGATGCATGATGTTGAGTTTAATGAACAAGAGGAGCATAGTGATGATGATATTTATGCTCGTGCAAAAATGCCACTAGTTATATATACACCCCCACAGTTCGGAGTTGAGAAAACTTCCTCTCCAAAATATGTTTTTGATGGTAAAACTGTTGTTAAGCTACTATTCAATAAAATGTTGCATTTCAAAGAAGAAGTTGAATTTCATAGATTTTTTTTTCCTATTGGTATCTTACCACAATACAGAGCGTAGAACTCTGTAGGATTAAGCAGATGGAAATTCAGGATCTCTTAAAGGTAGGCACTATTTTTCAATGCTATTTTTAAAAAAGAAACAGTTGCCAAATTCCTTTTTTTGAAGCCTTGTTAAAATTTTCACTATTTACAGGTAATTGCAAGGTTAGAAACAGAACACGTGGATACTATGCAAGAATATTCTATTAAAAATTTGCAAATGGTGGACCTCTTTAAGGTGGGAGGCATTTTTCAATGCTTTTTTCCAAAAAAAAAAGTTGCCAAATTCCATTTTTTGAAGCCTCCTAAAAATTTTCCCTGTTTACAGGAAATTGCAAGATTACAAGGATCCCTTGTGAAGACCGTGGATAGTTAGAGAAGGATAATAGTAGGAAAGGACTCTGTTCTTCAGTCTTTGAATAAGGAACTAGAGAAAATTCAGGATGAATTTAGAAAGGAAAATCAGAAATGGAGAGAAGAATATATGGTTTTACAGAAAAAAGATGAAGAAACCATAAAGAGACTGGAAGATGAGCTGAAACATTGAACAGAGGTGTTGGACATTCCCCCTCTAAGGACTGTCATCGTCCGAGAAGCAATACTTACCGCTGAAGTCAGTAAGTTAAACAGAATAATTTAAATAATGAAGGATGACTTTAAAAACAACCTTGTTGAAGAGTACAATAAACGTCAACTTGAGATAAATGAATATATTAAAAAAGAGGAAAAAATGAGAAACATAATTGCTAAGAAAGATGAAGAGTTGAAAGGGAAAATAGTTGAACTTGAAAAGATTACTGCAGAACTACAGACTAGAGGAGTTGTAAAGTTAAAAGAATTTGAAATTGGTAAGGGACAGGTTGGACATCTAATTTCTGGTGAAATTTATGATATGTCAGCACACCAATAGGATTTAATAAGGTATGAGATCTCCCTGCAAAATAGAGAGAGCAGCACTGGACGTAGCTTTTAATGGAATACGAGCTCATGCACAAGTCAAAAAGGGGTTAGAAATCTATCATGCCTTCTTAAGAATTTGAGAGAAGTCCTTGATGGATGCTAGTGCAACAATGAATGCTGGAGCTGATCTCTTTGTGTGGTCAACCATAAAAGAAACAATGGCAAACAAGCTAGCCAAGAGGGATAACGAGATTAAAGAGCTCAGATTGAAAATATTGGGGGATAGAGAATCACAACATTTGGGATGTAAGTCTGAGGTAGAATATCTAAAATCCCAAATTGACACTCTGTAGAAGAACAACATGCTTCAGCGAGTAGCAATTGTGTATAATCTAGACAATACAAAATTGAGGGCAAAAGAGTTGGAGATAGATACAGAGCAGATCAAAAAAAATTTGACCCAAGTTCAGTCTGAGTTGAAACATGCAAATGATCGTCTTCAACAAAAGGAAAAGGAACATGAAGAGACAAATAAGAAGAATGTGGAATCTATGAAGAAGTACATCCAAGATAACGATAGATTGAGAGAAAGTTTGCACAAATGTGCAAGAAAAGTGAAAGAATTAGAACAAAAATCAGAACATGCACCTGCTGTAGCTTCTGAAGAACCAAAAGCTTCTAGACAAGCCAAGAGACTAGAATGTACAAATTTATCTTCTCTAGAAAAGGAGGACTTGTAGCCTAAACCTCCCAAGTAGCCTAGAACTATGGAATAACATTATTTATATATGTTGTGTATATAAATACATTTCAAGTTTTAATACATAAATTTATATATGTGTGTGTGTATTTCTCAGCAATATTGTATATGTTTTTGATGCATTTAATGCGAATGGTAATTTTGAATTTAACTTTTCAATAAGTGTACATAACAGGCCAAAAAGTTAACAATATCAATGTTGAAAACTTAACTTGTGTATTGTAGGTATATATATTTGAATTTGTAAGAAATTAAAAGAGTGATAGTGATTAGTGGATATGAGATGTTAGTACATTTGGTGACATAGGTAGATCCTAGTTGTTTGCTTGGAACTATTGATATTATAGGGATATTATGGGGATGATGGATTGAGAACTCTCGAGTTATTTATGAGAATTTTGATGCTATGTATTGTTGTATTTATGTAAGTTTCTTTATCTAATGAAACTGAAATTCGAATTCTGGAACAATGTCATACAATTCTACTCATGCAACCAAATTTCAGCGAATAACCCAAAGCTGTAATGCCTATAGAACTGGCCTAAAAAAGACAGAAATTTACAAAATATAAGCAAACATAGAAAACAATTGTAATTTTATTACTGAAAACAAAAATTAAATATTTAATATGCCTTCCATCATTTGTTACATTTCAAAAATTTGGTAACATAAATCTTAGCACAATAGAATAAATTTTCAGTACGGCAAGATCACTAGAAATGCTTATTGCAACATAAGTTTCTTTCACCATTTTGCATACAATGTTGCATTTCGATCATCTAGGATTTTTTTATTTTTGGCTTGTCTCATAGTTCTTATAATGACATCAGGTTTTATAGGATTCCCAGCATCCATCTTTTGGATATCAACTACTGCCCCTTGAATTTCTTGTTTTTAACCACTAAAAACCCTGTTTTGGTAGGTCTGTATCTTTCTCCTCAAGAAAGGTTAAAGAAAACTCAAATCATGAATAGGTATCCAAACCAACTAGCTATAGGACAGTACCATGGTGCAGGCATTCTTCTCAAACTATGAATTGTGGTGGGCATTCTCTTAAGGCTGCTGGGACCATTTTTGACTAAGGTTATTGGGACCAATTCTTCCTTAAATATATGCTGTAGTTTCGTGAGGAAAGTTACATGGTTGTATGCTCCATACAAAACTCTAGAGACTCACATTATCAATACATTTTTCACATCATCCTATGAGGCATGGAGGGCATTTCCTTAAGGCCACTTGGGCAGATTTAACACCAAGTCCATACTTTGACAAATTTCTCAATTTGGTCTAATCTGCCTAAAACACCCTTTTGGCAGGTCCATAACTTTTTATTCATCCACTTCCAAGACAATATGAAGACATGGTCAGGTAGGCCGAAGACCAATCCACAAGACCCCCATGTGTTGCAGGCATTTACTCTAACCCATAATTTAGGGCGGGCATCTTTCTGAGGCTACTTAGCCATTTTTGCATCCACTGGTGAAAAACCCTGTTTTGGCAGGCCTGTATCTTTCTCCTCAAGAAATATTAAAGAAAAATAAAATCATGAATAGACAGCCAAACCAACTAGCTATAAGACGATACCATGGTGCGGGCATTCTTCTCCAACCATGAATTGTGGTGGGCATTCCCTTAAGGTTGCTGGGACCATTTTTGACTAAGGCTGTTGGGACCAATTTGGACCACTTTTTTGAAAAGTTTCCTCATGAAACGGTGGATTTTGTATAGTTGGGTTGTCTCACTATTTTTTTCATGGAATCCTTGGAAATTTTGGCATGGCAACTTGAGGTAAACTCTATTGTTGTAGTTTTTATTCAAGAGTTTTTTACCTTGGATATTTTAGGGTTTGGTCTAACTTGGGAATTTACAGGTATGATTGCTGCTGGAGTGATGGTTCATTCTTGTTCACGGGGTGGTGTCTTAGATATAGTTCTTCCACAACTACAGGTGGCTCAAGTAAGTGATTTTATTTTCCTTATGAGAATTGTAAATTGTAATGTGTAACCCTGAAATATTTTCTTTGGCTTTTGGCTTTTATGAATTTATCTACGAAAATGAGGGTTCTTCTTGTTAACACCCCTTATGTTGAACAATTGAGGAAGAAATGTGGTTGAGAAATGATAAAGGGATACATAAAAATTGGTAAAGCTTGGTAGTCTTGAGTCCCTTAAGTGCACATTTTGGTTAATTCATTGCAAAATTCAAAGGTATAGATTTATGAGTATGAAAATATATGGTTGACAATTGATCCTCTGAGGGAAAGTTGCGCAAGGGAGAAGTTTTGACGGAGAGGTGAAAGTGGTTAACGAGACATAAAGATCAACGGCCAAGAAATAAAGTGAATAAAATCTAGAATTATGAGGAAGTCCGCGGTGTGAAGATGCACTCTTGAAAAAATGAGAACTGCTGGCAGAGTAAGTAGAATAGATTTTAATCCAGTGGTTCAGACAAAAGATGAAATCTTATCAACGGTCATTATTTATTCCGGAGTGCGAAGCTGTGAGATAATTAAAAAGGATGAGTGGTAGTGGAGTTTAAACCGCTTTCCACGTGGTGACTTTTGGTGAGTTCCACTGAGGAAAGCAGTAAAGGAAAAACCACTTGGTAAGGGCCCCGAAATAATCTGTTGTATAAAAAGTGAGTTGACCTAGGTAAAGTCATTTCATTTGCATGTTGCAGGTGAGAAGAAAAGAGGACAGTGCACCATCTTTTCGAAAGTCAACTTCTACGTATTCACAGTGACCAGGTAAGCCTTGAAACATTGAGACTTTGATTAAAGACTTGTCGCCATTGTTTATTATGGAGAAGGAACAGGGTTCAGGAGTATTATGTAGAGTTTTGGATGAGAGAGAAGAGGTTGTTGTTGATAGGGAGAGGAATGTATGTGACCCTATTCTGTCAGTTTGTAGTGTATCAGTTTCAAAGGAGCATTTGTGGAAGCATAATTCACAAGGGAATGATATTCTAAATGTCCGTAGTTCTTTCTTATATTATTTTGCTATTGAACAAACTCAACCTTTCCCCGAATTTGTCGAGTGGTCCATAAATAGTTACTCTTCCTCCGAAAGAGTTATTATGAGCCATGCAACGTCAAAAATCCTGTGTAAAGTTGATGCGAAAACTGTTCGTGGGGTATTGAGTCTGCCTGATAATTTCCCTGATAGCTGTGAGTCTTTAAATAGACAAGTTTTAATTGAAATGTATAAAAATTGTAGAACTGAAGTCAAATGCCAGTTTTTATCCAGTATTCTGAAAGATGGTCAATCGTTAGAAGGTCTATTTTTACCATACAATGTTAATATTTTCAAGGAGGAAGTAAAGTTGGTCATGTCATTGGTCAGTCAAATTTTGGGTTTGGATGATGATACTCATATTAATGAAGTCGTATTAGGTTTCTTGCTAAGTATAGGTTCAATTGACCCTGAATCCCATTCAACCCGTTGTTTTAATCTTGATGAGTATCTAGCCGAAGTTATCCATACCCAGTTGGTCGAATTCCCTAAAGTCAGGTTCTTTAGATATCAGTCATATTTACTGAACATGATGTTGTGTTCTAATGTGTCAGAGTTGCAGTTCTTGTCCACCATGTTCTATCCGGACCTCCCGAAACAAATTAACATGTTTGAGTTCATAAATACAATCATGGCCGAGGTTTACAAATTGCTTTTTGATGATGGCTTTCCAAGGGTGTTGGAAGACATGAGGCTTACGTTACAGTATTCCTCAGAAGACAAAATAGGAGATTGCTTATTGTATAAAGAATTTACTGTTCTTAGAGTGTATGAGTTCACTGTAGAACCATACAGGTTACCTGCTTTTTTGACTCCAAGAATATTCACACTAGAGTTTATGAGACAGAGGTTATGTGTAGAAGAAGAACATTTTGGGGCATTTAAAAAGACTTCCAATGTTAAATTTCCTCTCAAAGTTGGTCCGTTCATTTTTAAAAATAAAAGCGCCTTGTTAGTCATAGAGAAATTGTTAGAAGTTATGGATTTTAAGAATGAGAAAAAAGTAAATTATGATCCACATCACATTATTTCTTAGAGGAAGCAGTTGAACAAAAATAAACCATTTGATCATTAAAGTGTTGAAGGTTTAGATAAAATAGCAAATTTGGCTAATTTTGAAGAAAATTCAGAAGTTGATGAAGATAGGAGGAATAGATTGACTACAGTGGCTCAAATGCCTGATAATTCCATCATTTTGAATTAGAGGAGTCTTTCTGAAAATGATGGCATGGATGTACATGAAAATATTTCTCATAAAAAGATCAAAACACAACCTCAAGATGATCAAACTATTACAAAATAAATATTTTCAGAAGATTTAAAGAAGATGGTCTTGTTCCAGGAAAAGTCTGTATAGTTGCATCAATATTCGTTCAGAGAAGAAAGTAACGCAGAGTCCAGTTCCTGCTACAAATCTAGGATAGAGTTAATATCAAGTTGTGCTGAAAAGAAATGCAATAATTAGAGGAAACTAAGAATCTGCTTCCTTGAGTTAGAAATTTAATCAATCAAAAGACTTCATTGATTTCTACTCAAGACGCAGAGAGGAATACCCTGAAATTCCCCGTGGTTAGTGACAAGAAAGTGTCTGAAATGGAGGTGAAGCTAGACAAAATTAGTGTTCCTGATAAAATACAACTCCATAAAAAAACTAGAGATGTTATTTACTCTGATTTGTTACATGCAATTATGAAAATTACCAAATTACAGTCCCTTGTAGATAAGATGGAAGTTCAATTGAAGCATGAAAAGGTTGAAAATAAAGCAAATTTGATTCAAATTAAAAAGTTGCAGGGAGATGTTGTGACCCTAGGGACCGAACTAGGTAATATGCAGGCGACCAAAAAGATTTTAGAGGAGAAGGAAAATACCATTAAAGTATTGAAGAATAAGCTTAAAGTCCCTAATGCTGAACATGCTTAGTCTTCAGAGTTATTTAAACCTCAAGAGAAAAAAGAGAAAGTTTATCAGGAAATGATGGACTGCAAAGGAAAATCATTGAAGCTGCATGAGGAGAAAAACAAGTGGGAAGTAGAAAGAACCGAATTGATGGCTCAAATTTCGAAGTTGAAAAAGGATCAAAATGATGAAAAATAAATTATGGAAGAATTGATGAGTCAAATCTCTGTTGACACTGATTTACCCCTTGTTAATATTGAAAGACCATTAAATGAATTTTCTGCAGATGCTCTATTAGTTCCTATGTCACAGGTAAGTCTAAAAGAGGTGGATATTAAAGAATTAAAAGAGGAAAATGAAAAAATCAAATCGGAATTGGCTAAGAGCATTGAGGAGAAGAATAAAGCATTGAATGATAAAATCCAATTGTAGAAAAAGTTTAGTAAATCAAAAGAAAAAAGTACAGGAAAAGCTCCTTTACAGGGAGCTTAACATTTAATTTGGGATACATTGTCTGTGGAAATCACCAAGTATAGGCATTATTTAAATTTTATTGATGATGAAAGTGCACTAGTCAATTTAGCTACTCAAAGATTGAAATTGGCCAATGAAACTATGGAAAATAAGCCTTTGAATAATGCTCACAATTCTTTGAATTTCTTAAATTCTTTAACATATCAGAATTTGCAGGACATTGGGATCAAGGACAGAGTAGGGATTGTGTTGTGGGAAAAGAAGTTTATAAATAAACATCAACTCATGAAAGTAGTGTAGGATAAGGAGAATAAAATGTCTTCTCAAATAAGGGATTTCAGGCTTGCTTTTAAAGATCTATTTGATGATGGTCTCCCTTCTTTTTGCGATGATGAAGGATGGTTATTTTCCTAGGAGCAATATCATAGTTTATTGGTACATAATCGCATGGATCATTCCAAATTGAAGGATTTAGTCAAAGGGTTAACATGGAAGATCATTGTGGAAAAATTGATAGAGGACTTTGAGATATTGGATAAGTTTTTAATTATTAAGAAAGAATTTCCTGCCATGTCTTATGAAGCTTATGTGGATTTGGAGGTGTCAATAAGAGAGATGACAGAATATGAAACTCCAAATGCAGAACAATGGAAGATCGTGGATAAATTTGGAAAGACCGAGTACATACTTCATTCTTGAAGACAGGTGTTGCAGTTCGTGAAGCTGTTTGTTCGGGATATGTTGCAGTTACTTAGTTTGCTATAATTAAGCAATCTGTTATTTGAATCAAAGCATGTAATTATTATTCTTAGTTATTAGGGATATGGTTGCAAAAACTTTGATTACCAGATTAAATGGTTATTGATCTTCTTGGGAAGAAACTATTTTTGTATATATTTGAATTTATTTGATGTATTGGAGGTTGGAACCCATAAGTTTGGACCGATGTTTTTGAGAACTTTATGATTTTTTGAATGAAATTACAGATCCGAATGCTGGTTGATCTTCAAAGATTCATGTATCGTTTATATTACAGTCTGTGCCTTCTTTCCATGTGATTGTTTTCTAAGTGTTTACCTTCCATTCTGTTTTCTTTCGTATCTGAACGTAGTGTTTAATAGTTTCATAATTCATACATGTTATGCTCTGGATATTGTTTTAGATATTCACAAATATTTCCTCTAAATTTGATATGGAATTCATCCTATGATGCTCTATATTGATGGACTATTCATGTTTCTCTCTTATCGCTTGAAAATCAATGAATGACTGTAACTGAATGCTTATCTTGCCTTTGTTGGGATTCTGTGTATGAAGCTTTGTATTATATTTATACATTTTGACTCCATTGCCCAATGGTTATATGTGTTGTTTCAACCATCTGCATAACTTAAATTATTCACTTTAATATCTGGCCTTTATAAATTTATATCTGAGAGATCCCTCTCCGGAAAGAAAAGCCAGTTTCTTTCTAAAGTGGTTTTTGCTATTACCTTAAGATTACCTTTTAGAACCTTGGGTATATTTTGAGTGCTAATAAATTGGCGCCGTTGTCAGGGAACGAAGGTGCAAATTAGCCCTGGGAGGAACGACAAAGTTTATAAAGATCAAGAAAATATTTATGTCGGCAAACAGGAATTTTTGTCAGTAAAAAAGGTAGTACATTTTCCCTGGTGATTCTAGTTTAAAAATATTTCAATATTTCAAAAGACATCCTGGCTTTGAAAAGACGTACACGAGGTAATTCTGATACTGAATTTTTATGAAGTTTCGAAGATCCAAAAAAATTATTTAAAAAAAAAGACCAAGGAAAAAAAAGATATTTCTCTGTTTGGTGCATCATCTTCTCAAGATTTTCATAGCATCCTTGATAAAGAATGGGAAATTAATGTTGAAAAGGGTTTGTTGAAATCCAAATATGAATATGATCTTAAAAATGTTGAATTCAACCCTCGTAGATTAGAATCTTATTTACTTGATTCCCTTTGGAGATATCTTCAACAGTCTGTGAAATTTGAAGAAAGACCTATTGTTCAAACCATTCAAGATTTCTCAATCCCTCCAAATCCACCTAGACCAATGGCAGCTAGATTTGATCCTTTACATTTACCTACTGTATTGCATGATCTTCCCCAAAATTATTCCCAGAGAATTTCTTTATTTGATGGGGAAGGAGGAATAACAACAAAGCAGCATGTGGCAAAATTTGAAGATTTTGTTGACTTGGAGGAAATTGATTATGCAGATGTTAAAATGCAGTTGTTTGCTCAAAGCTTATCAAGGGAAGCGAAGAAATGGTTTAAATATTTTCCAGCTGCATCCATCTTGACCTTTCAAGCTTTACAAAATGAATTTCTATAAAGGTGGGATGATAAACAAAGCCCTTTGTAGCTTTTGTCCCAATACAATAGTCTTAAGAAAGGGGGTTTTGAATCTGTTCATGAAATTTCAAGCAAATTTATGAGAGTTTGTAATTCCATTCTAGAATATATAAAACCTTCTGCAGCTGCTGCTAAACTTCATTATGTTGAGGCCTTTGATAATGACTTTGCATTTTCACTAAGGGAGAGAAAGTCAGTGAGTCTCACTACCATGTTCACAAATGCTTTAGAAGTGGAAGCAAATATGATGGCAAGTGGAAAGATGAAACAAAGAGATATTGATAGGAGGAAAATAAGAGAAGAAAATATACCTTCTACTTCTTCTTCTGCTACTGATATTAAATTTGAAATGATGTTGAAAACAATGGAGAAGTTAATGGATAGATTGACTATGGACAATAGATAATTCAATAGAGAACAAGCTGATCCTCAAATTAGAAATCCAAATTTTAGAAGGAAAAATCCTCCCATGCCTCCACAAAACAGGAAAAGAGATATCAGAAACCCAAGGAATCAAGAAGAGCAATAGATTTGACCACCTTTCCCTGAGAATTATGTTGCAGATGAAGAAGACCACGCTGAGAATGAAATTAATCTTTTTGGGGAATTAGATTTAGAGATATACATTACTGAAGAAGAACATCACATGTTTGCACATGAAGGTGGAAATGAGGATTTTGAAAGGGAATCAGAGCAGTATCAGAGGGGTTATTTACATGCTATGGATGATGTACAAAGGAAGATTAGGTTGAGAAACAGGGAAGTTGTTGTAAATAAAGGGAGGATAAATTCAAACTAGCCTTCTACCAGTTCATTAAATACAGAAAAAGGAAAGGAAATACAAAAAGATCCTATTATGAATAAATAAGTTGAGAATAAAATAGAAAAAAAAGGAACAAAACAGGTGGCACCAGTAGATGTAGAGAAGGTTAATTCTATCTTCAATATGCAGAATGAACTTTCCAAGCTGAAAATCTTTGTTCCTTTTAATGAATTGTTGAGGAATAATGAGTACAGGGATATGATAACAAGGATGGTTAAAGGTCAAGGAGATTTTCAATCAAACATTTTAGAGTTGACAGATGATAATCCTACTATTTCATTTGGGCCAAAGGTTGAAAGTATATATGATGAAGAAGTTCCTCCTTTTTATTTGAGTTTGAATGTGCATGATATGGTTATACATAATGCCATGTTAGATTTAGGTGCATCACATAATTTAATGCCTAAAGGAGTACTTGAAAGTTTGGGACTGGAAGTGATGAGACCATATAAAGATTTGTATTCCTTTGATTCTAAGAGGGTGAAGTGTCTAGGTATAATTAAAGATATGGTAGTGACTTTAAATAAATTTTCAACTAAAACAATAGTAATGGATGTTGTAGTGGCAGACATTCCACCAAAATTTGGAATATTTTTATCAAGGTCTTGGATTTCAAAGTTAAAAGGTAGTTTAGAAATGGACATGTCATACGCTACTATTCTTGTCCAAGATGGAAGTAGGAGATTGTACAGTGAGAAAAGAACTCTTTATGTAGTAAGAAGTCAAGATAGACTTGATATTCATCATATATATGCTGTCAATATTGATTTGGGTTCTTCTATTTTCTTTAATGACACTGTCCCGTGTGATTTGGAATCTACATTGCAAATGAAATCTGAAAAGAATGAAGAGGGAGTAAAGGAACACAATGCTTTGGAAAAGAAACAGAAAAGAGATGGATTGTGGATCATGTATTTTGATGGGTCTATAGCAAAGGTTGGTGTTGGTGCTGGTGTATACATAATTTCTGCTATCAGGGATTTTAAAGATTTATCATACAAGTTAATAATTTGAATGCACGAATAATGTGGTTGAATATGAAGCTTTGTTACTTGGGTTGCATGCATTGAAAGATCTGGGAGAACAAAGGATAAGAGTTTTGGGAGATTTAGAGCTTGTAATAAACCAGGAGAATGATAGTTGTCAAACCAGACATCCCCGAATGAGAGATTATAGAAATGAAGTATGGGATATGTTTGGTAACTATTTTACAGAACGCACAATTAAGGTGGTTCCTAGATATGAGAATATGGTAGTTGATTCTTTGGCGGTTGCTACTGGTAAATTTAAAACCCCAAGTGCTGGTCAAAAGGAATATCAAGTGGATATTGTAAATACACCATCCATACCTGATAATTCTAAATTTTGGCAGGTGTTTGAGGATGACATACAGATAAAAGATTTTTGGAATTGTCTGGAGAGTTTGTGAACACTCATATTGATGGTGAAAATGATAATTGTGAAAATTTCCAAGATGCTGAAGAAAGCGAAGAAGAAAAGATAGACCATCCATACCTGCTAATTCTAAATATTGGCAGGGGTTTGAGGATGACATTCAGATAAAAAGATTATTGGAATTGTCTGGAGAGTTTGTGAACACTCATATTGATGGTGAAAATGATAATTGTGAAAATTTCCAAGATGCTGAAGAAAGCGAAGAAGAAAAGATAGACCATCCATACCTGCTAATTCTAAATATTGGCAGGTGTTTGAGGATGACATTCAGATAAAAAGATTATTGGAATTGTCTGGAGAGTTTGTGAACACTCATATTGATGGTGAAAATGATAATTGTGAAAATTTCCAAGATGCTGAAGAAAGCGAAGAAGAAAAGATTAGTACTGAAAAATTGAAGGGAACTTTAGGAGGAAAGGATATCATTCAATTAAAAAGTAATTTTATACCAAGAGGTTTGATCCCCTTAGAATTTTTTTTGATCAAAATGATGTTGTTAAAGATCTGGAAGTGAAACCTGCTGATAATGCTATTGAAGATAGAAATATTGGTACTAAAGAGAATCCAAAGATTGTGAAGCTGTCTAAAAACTTGCCTACTAAAGAAAAAGAAGAATATGTGAACTTAATGAAAAAGTATACATATGTGTTTGCCTGGAGTTATGAAGACCTTAAGGAATATCATACTTCAATAATACAACATACTATTCCAATCAAACCTGGAGAAAAACCTTTCAGACAGAAACTCATAAGAATAAATCCGAAGCTGTTACAAGTTATTGAGAAGGAAATCAAATAATTGTTTGATGCCAAAATTATTGTGAATTTAATATTCTCAAGGTGGGTTGCTAATTTGGTTCCTGTCAGAAAGAAAAATGGAGAAAAAAGGGTTTGCATAGATTTTAGGAATTTGATTAAAGTCTCAATGAAAGATAAATTATCCTTTGCCAAAGATGGATCATATTTTGGAAAAAATGGTCGGAGCAGAAAGAATTTTAGTGATGGATGGCTTTTCAGGGTACAATCAGATTAAGGTGTTACCTGAAGATCAAGAAAAGGATTCTTTCACTACACCATGGGGCACTTTTATGTATGCAAAGATGCCTTTTGGTTTAATGAATGTAGGGGCTACCTTCCAGCGTGCCATGGATATTACTTTTGCAGGAGAAATAGGCAAATTTGTGGTAATTTATATGGATGACATCACAGTATATTCAAGGTATAATAGAGAGCATATTCACCATTTAGAAAAGGTTTTTATAAAATGCAGAAAATTTGGTGTATCATTGAATCCAAAAAAAACAAATTTCGCATTGGAAGAGGGAAAGTTGTTGGGCCACATAATTTAAAAGGATGGAATAAAGATTGATCCTGATAGAGTCAGTGCAATTTTGAAGGTAGGATATCCAAGAAGCAAAAAATAAATACAATTATTCTTTGGGACAGGTAAATTTTTTGAGAAGTTTCATTCCCAGTTTTGTTGAAATATTAATGAATATCACAAATATGTTGAAAAAGGGTCATGAAATAAAATGAACAGCAGAGGCTAAGAAATCTTTTAAAGAAATAAAACAAGCCATTATAGAAGCTCCTGTGTTGGTGATTCCAGACTTCACTAAAGATTTCTTAATATTTTCATATGCTTCAGAACATATTATTGCTGCAGTTTTGTTACAGAAGAATAATGAGAACATGGAGCAACCTATATCCTTTTTCAGTAAGATGTTGAGAGATGGGGAATTAAAATATGATATTATGGAGAAACAAGCATATGATTTGGTTAAATCCTTAAAATATTTCAGGGTGTATATTCTTCATTCACATATAATTGCTCATGTTCCAACCAATGCAGTAAAAGGGATTCTCACACAACCTGACCCAAAAGGAAGAAGAGAGAAATGTATAGCAACATTCTTGGAGTATGATATAGATATTAGACCTACCAACTTGATTAAAGGGTAGGGACTAGCAAAAATGTTGACATATTCAAACTGTGAATATTTACAGCTTAATTTCTTATCTAGTTAATCTCATCAGTTGGACACATGGGTGGAGGTAATGATCGATTTCGCTACATCTCCATGGTATTATGATATTGTTCATGTTCTTCAAAATTTACAAGATCCTACAGGATTAAGTAAAAAAAGAGCAAGATCTGTGAAGTTGAAAGCTGCTAAGTTTTGTATTTTAAATCAGTACCTTTATTGGAAGGATCCTGGAGGTTTGTTAATTGCCTTTTAGAAAATGAATCCCAACACACAGTGAAAGAATTTCATAAAGGAGATTGTGGAGGAGATCATTCTTGGAAGGTAACAACAAACAAAATTTTGAGAGCAGGTTTTTATTGGCCATCATTGTTTTCAGACATGTACAAAGAAACTAGCACATGTCATTAATGCCATATTTTTGATGGTAAAAGAAAAGTAATTCCACTCCCTCTTAATCCAATAAGAATAGAAGCTCCTTTTCAGCAGTGGGGTTTGGATTTCATTGGAGAAATAAACCCAAATTCTTTAGGACAACATAAATGGATTCTGACAGCCACAGACTATTTCACAAAGTGGATTGAAGCGATACCTACCAGGAGAGCTATTGAGACAGTAATTATGGATTTTATTGAAGAAAATATATTGGATAGGTTTGGGTGTCCTAGAAGAATAGTGACTGATAATGCATCAAATTTTAAATCCAAAAAGATGATTAATTTTTGTCATAAATATCATATCATCTTAAATCATTCAAATGCTTACTACCCACAGGGAAATGGATTGGCCGAGTCTTCTAATAAGAGTCTGGTAAGAATTATTAAGAAGTTGTTAGAAGATAACAAGAGAGCTTAGCACACCAAGCTTAAGTATGCTTTGTGGGCTGATAGAATTAGCACTAAAAGGGCGATTGGAATGTCTCCTTTTTCAATTGGTATATGGAATTGAAGCCATTTTTCCAGCATCATTAGGTGTTCCAGTTATGAAATATTTTCAGGAACAATAGGAGGAACCAAACCACATGCAGAGAAGAATAAACAAAATTATCGAATTAGAGGAGAAAAGGAATAAAGATTATGATAAAGTGAAGGTACACCAAGAAAAAATGAAATTTTTTTTTGATAGAAGGGTGAAAGAAGAATAGATCCAAATTGACGACCTGGTGTTAAAATGGGATGCTCCTAAGGAAGATAAGCATGGAAAATTTGACCACATGTGGGTAGGTCCTTATGTTATTGTAGGTCACAGAGGAGAAAATGCATTTATTCTGGAGTATCCAAATGGGATTTAGTTGGAAAGTAACCCTGTTAATGGAATATTTTTGAAGCATTACCTGTCCTAAGGTGGAGGGTAAAATTTGTAGCTTAGTTTGTAAATATTTATTTTCTTGAAAGCACTACATATTGTGAATCAAATATTTTTGAAGCCCAAAGTGAAGGCCCTAAGATTTAGGAGGTTAGACATTTTTATTTATTTAGAAAAGATATATCAGAGAAAAAGTAAATAGTTTGGAGATTTGGATACAAAAGTTAGAGATAGGCACCTGGTCTACGAGTTCTTTGATACCTCATGGGGAGGATATCATCCCCAGCTGGAGCCAGTTGTCAACACCCCTTATGTTGAACAATTGAGGAAGAAATGTAGTCGAGAAATGATAAAGGGATACATAAAAATTGGCAAATCTTGGTAGTATTGAGTCCCTTATTAAAGTGCACATTTTGGTTAATTCATTGCAAAGTTCAAAGGTATAGATTTATGAGTATGAAAATCTATGGTTGACAATTGATCTGCTAGGGGAAAGTTGCACAAGGGAGAAGTTTCGATGGAGAGGCGGAAGTGGTTAATGAGACAGAAAGATCAACGACTAAGAAATAAAGTGAATAAAATCTAGGATTATGAGGTAGTCCACGGTGTGAAGATGCACGCTTGAAAAAATGAGAAATGCTGGCGGAGTATGTAGAATAGATTTTAATCCAATGGTTTACACAAAATATGAAATCTTATCAACGGTCATTATTTATTCCGGAGTGCGAAGATGTGAGATAATTAAAAAGGATGAGTGGTAGCAGAATTTAAACCACTTTCCACGTGGTGACTCTTGGTGAGTTCTATTGAGGAAAGCGGTAAAGGAAAAACCACTTGGTAAGGGCCCCAGAATAATCCGTTGTATAAAAAGTGAGTTGACCTAGGTAAATTCATTTCGTTTGCACGCTGCGGGTGAGAAGAAAAGCGGACAGTGTGCCATATTTTCCAAAGTCAACTTCTACGTATTCACAGTGACCAAGTAAGCCTTGAAACACTAAGACTTTGATTAAAGACTTGTCACCATTGTTTATTATGGAGAAGGAACGGGGTTCAGGTGTATTATGCATAGTTTTGGATGAGAGAGAAGAGGTTGTTGTTGATAGGGAGAGGAATGTATGTGACCCTATTCTGTCAGTTTGTAGTGTATCAGTTTCAAAGGAGCATTTGTGGAAGCATAATTCACAAGGGAATGATTTTCTGAATGTCTGCAGTTCTTTCTTATATTATTTTTCTATTTAACAAATCCTACCTTTCCCCGAATTTGTCTAGTGGTGCACAAATAGAGTTTCTTCCTCCGAAAGAGTTATTATGAGCCATACAATGTCAAAAATCCTATGTAAAGTTGATGCGAAAACTGTTCACGCAATATTGAGTCTACCTGATGATTTCCCTGATAGCTGTGAGTCTTTAAATGAACAAGTTTTAATTGAAATGTATAAAAATTGTAGAACTAAAGTCAGATGCCAGTTTTTATCCAGTATTCTGAAAGATGGTCAGTCGTTAGAAGGTCTATTTTTACCATACAATGTTAATATTTTCAAGGAGGAAGTACAGTTGGTCATGTGACTGGTCAATCAAATTTTGGGTTTGGATGATGATAGTCATATTAATGAATTAATCTTAGGTTTCTTGCTAAGTATAGGTTCAACTGACCCTGAATCCCATTCAACCCATTGTTTTAATCTTGATGAGTATCTAGCCGAAGTTATCCATACCCAGTTGGTCGAATTTCCTAAAGTCAGGCTCTTTAGATATCAGTCATATTTACTGAACATGTTGTTGTGTTCTAATGTGTCATAGTTGCATTTCTTGTCCACCATGTTCTCTTTGGACCTCTCGAAACAAATTAACATGGTTGAGTTCGTAAATACAATCATGGCCAAGATTTACAAATTTCTTTTTGATGATGTGTTGCCAAAGGTGTTGGAAGACATGAGCCTTATGTTACAGTCTTCCTCAGAAGACAAAGATATTGGTTCTTGTATATAAATTTACTGTTCTTAGAGTGTATGAGTTCATTGGAGAACCATACAGGTTACCCGCTTTTTTTACTCCAAGAATATTCGCACTAGAGTTTATGATACAGAGGTTATGTGCAAAAGAAGAACATTTTAGGGCATTTATAAAGTCTTCCAATGTTAAATTTCCTCTCAAAGTTGGTCCGTTCATTTTTAAAAATAAAAGCGCCTTGTTAGTCATAGAGAGATTGTTAGAAGTTATGGATTTTCAGAAGGAGAAAAAAGTAAATTATGATCCACATCACATTATTTCTTAGAGGAAGCAGTTGAAAAAAAATAAACCATTTGATCATCAAACTGTTGAAGGTTTAGATAAAATAACAAATTTGGCTAATTTTGAAGAGAATTCAGAAGTTGATGAAGATAGGAGGAACATATTGACTGCAGTGGCTCAAACTCCTGGTAACTCTAGCACTTTGAATAAGAGGAGTCTTTATGAAACCAATGGCATCGATGTAGATGAAAATATTTTCCATAAAAGATCAAAACACACCCTCAAGATGATCAAACTATTACAGAAGAAATATTTTCAGAAGATTTAAAGAAGATGGTTTTGTTCCAGAAAAAGTCTGTATAAATGCATCAATATTCCTTCGGAGAAGAAAGTAACACAGAGTCCGGTTCCTACTACAAATCCAGGACAGAGTTAATATCAAGTTATGCTGACAAACAAATGCAATCATCATAGGAAACTAATAATATACTTCCTCAAGTTAGAAATTTAATCAATCAAAAGACTTCATCGATTTCTACTCGAGACGCAGAGAGGAATACCTTGAAATTCGCTGTGGTTAGTGACAAGAAAGTGCCTGAAATGGAGGTGAAGCTAGACAAAATCAGTGTTCCTGATAAAATACAACTCCATAAACAAACTGGAGATGTTATTTACTCTGATTTGTTACATGCAATTATGAAAATTACCAAATTAGAGTCCCTTGTAGATAATATGGAAGTTCAATTGAAGCATGAAAAGGTTGAAAATAAAGAAAATTTGATTCAAATTAAAAAGTTGCAGGGATATTTTGTGAGCCTAGGGACCGAACTAGGTAATATGCAGGCAACCAAAAATCTTCTAGAGGAGAAGGACAATACCATTCAAGTATTGAAGAAGAAGCTTAAAGTCCCTAATGCTGAACATGCTTAGTCTTCAGAGCTATTTACACTTCAAGAGGAAAGAGAGAAAGTTTATCAGGAAATGATGGACTGCAAAGGAAAATCATTGTAGCTGCATGAGGAGAAAAACAAGTGGGAAGTAGAAAGAACCGAATTGATAGCTCAGATTTCGAAGTTGAAAAAGGATCAAAATGATGAAAAATAAATTATGGAAGAATTGATGAGTCAAACCCCTGTTGACATTGATTTACCCCTTGTTAATAGTGAAAGACCATTAAATGAATTTTCTGCAGATGCTCTATTAGTTCCTATGTCATAGGTAATTCTGAAAGAGGTGGAGATTAAAGAATTAAAAGAGGAAATTGAAAAAATCAAACCAGAATTGGCTAAGAGCATTGAGGAGAAGAATAAAACATTGAATGATAAAAGCCAATTGTAGAAAAAGTTCAGTGAATTAAAAGAAAGAAGTACAGGAAAATATCCTTTATAGGGAGCTAAACATTTAATTTGGGATACATTGTCTGTGGAAATCACCAAGTTTAGGCATTATTAAAATTTGATTGATGATGAAATTGCACTAGTCAATTTAGCTACTCAAAGATTGAAATTGGCCAATGAAACTATGGAAAAGAAGCCTTTGAATACTGCTCACAATGATTTGAATTTCTTAAATTCTTTAACATATCAGACTTTGCAGGACATTGGGATCAAGGAAAAAGTAGCAATTGTGTTGTGGGAAAATAATTTTATAAATAAACATCAACTCATGAAAGTGGTGCAGGATAAGGCGAATACAATGTCTTCTCAAATAAGGGATTTCAGGCTTGCTTTTAAAGATCTATTTGATGATGGTCTCCCTTCTTTTTGGGATGACAAAAGATGGTTATTTTCCCAGGAGCAATATCACAGTTTATTGGTACAGAATCGCATGGATCATTCCAAATTCGAGGATTTAGTCAAAGGGTTAACAGGGAAGGTCATTGTGGAAAAATTGACAGAGGACTTTGAGATATTGGATAAGTTTTTAATTATTCAAAAAGAATTGCATGCCGTGTCTTATGAAGCTTATGTGGATTTGGAGGTGTCAATAAGAGAGATGACAGAATACAACACTCCAAATGCAGAACAATGGAAGATTGTGGAGAAATTTGGAAATACCAAGTACATAATTCATTCATGAAGACAGGTGTTGCAGTTCGTGAAGCTGTTTGTTCGAGATACCTTGCAGTTACTTCGTTTTCTATAATCAAGCAATATATTATTTGAATCAAAGCATGTAATTATTATTCCTAGTTATTAGGGATATGGTTACAAAAACTTTGATTAATAGATTAATTGGTTATTGATCTTCTTGGGAAGAAACTATTTTTGTATATATCCTTTCCGTGCTCAGCTTTCTTCACAGCTTCCCTCTTGCTTTTGACAGAAACAAGCACCTTCTACAGTGGTTTGTCATTCAAGAACTCCTCACCACCTCAGAAAAGGTTAGCGGACGGGGTGAATGAAAGCTACGATGACAACCTTGGGCCCTTGATGCTCTGGTATGAGCATTCTCTCCCACAAAAAATAGGTGCATCTCTCAAACTAGTGTATGATGTCTGCTCCCCAATGGTTGGTGCTTCCCTGGTGTGAAAAACAAGATTCTCTAACTAGATTGCCATTGCAAACATATTAGAATCCTTAGAACCTCTTGGTTGAATGATATCGTGATTTTGCTTCTACACTAGCTCATCCTATGCACCTTAATGGCTCTGAAAGCTGGTGTTTATATAGGATTGGAAAACTGGACAAAGGGATGACCCCTCAGAATATTCATACATTTCATCATCGAGTAGCCTGGTTGACCATACGCTTTAGGGCATATGGAATGGATGTGTTCTGGCCCTTTCACTCCTGTGATGACGATACCAGAAACATTATTTTGCTGCGTTTCCCCTGCTACGTGTGGCGATCAGATTCCTTGTTCCACTTCTTCGATTTTCTTGATATTTTTCTAATTTCACACGCTAGCCATATGATTGGTATCTGGTTTTGGGCGAGATGGCGTTGCTGTAGGGATGATTTATCCTATGGGTGTATCACGAATGGCATCGGGGAAATCAATTTACTGTCGGGAAGGAAAATCGTGCGTGAGGGCATCTTCTCCACTTAGATTTTTTTATAGTTTTTTTATGTTGCATAACCCTCGTGTTTCTCCATGCACTCAATACCGTAGATCTATTCATATTTGCGATCTAATCCCTCGATACACCAAATATTCATACCCAAAACTCAACACTATCAACCTGCACAGCTTGATTTGGGGAGATCAATATCAACCGTCGATCTCTAAACTACCTTCATCAGGACCGCTCAAACTTTAGAACTTTAACATTTTGCTAACCCTTTTTCATCTGAACGAGTGGGCAACTTCTGATCATGGAATGCTTCTCACCCATTGATCTACCCAACATCTTGTTTTGACTGTAGATCTTCATAGCCCCTACCAATTTCCACGGATTAAATTTGTAACTTTCTCCGTGCTAGTTCAATCCGCAGAATTGTTTGAGACCATAGATCTATCTCCGCCTTCATCTCAACCATCCGATTTTCTCGCTGATTAACCGTTTTCGCAATTTGAAAAAGTTTCTCCCTCAGATCAGGTTCACCGCGTGAAATGATTTAGAGCCGTTGATCTCACCTTGTGCCAATCTTGACCCTCCAACATTACACCCATTTAACAGACTCCGCAAATCTCAAAAATAAATCCTTCCTTGCATCTCCGCTCCATGTAATCGCGTTCCGTCGTCGATATTCACCATCCTAAATCTAAACCATTGAAGTTTAACACACTTTACCCTTATTTCGCTGCTGCATGTTTCAATATACAGAAAGACCTATCACCGTAGATCAAAACCCACTCTCCATCTAATGGCTCCATTGTGGAAAAACTTGCTAACCAGTTAACCTGAAAGGTGCTCCCACAAAATTCCTCAAATAAGATCATTTTCAAACCTTTGAGAAGGAGACATAGATGAACATAAATAAACATTCAATGATGATGATGGTGGTGGTGATGAAGATGATGAAGATGATGAAGATGATGAGGGCGATGATGAAAATGATGATGATGATGATGATGAAGATGTTGATTAGGAAGAGGGAGATGACGACGACGAAGACGATGACGACGATGACGATGACGATGATGATCACAGTGATGACGACGACGATGACGATGATTATGATGATGATGACAACGATGACGATGATGATGACGACGACGACGACGATGACAACGACGACGACGACGACGATGATGATGATGATGACGACGACGCCGATGATGATGCCGATGATGATGATGATGATGGCGTTCATGATGATGATGATGAGGATGAGGATGAGCATGACGACGATGACGACGATGATGATGAAGATGTTGATGATGATGATGGTGATGAAGATGATGATGATAATGATGATAATGGTGACAGTGATGAAGATTATGAAGATGATGAAGATGATGATGAGGGCGATGATGAAAATGATGATGATGACGATGATGAAGATGTTGATTAGGAAGAGGGAGACGAAGATGACGATGATGCTGATGAAGATGATTATGATTATCAATGATGGTGGTGTTGATGATGAGGACACCAATGATGATGATGATGATGAGGGTGAGGATGAGGACGATGATGAGGAGGATGAGGAGGATGAGGATGATGATGATGACTAGGATGAGGATGACGATGATGACTAGGATGAGGATGATGATGATGATGATGAAGATGATGATGATGGTGATGGTGATGATGATGAATATGTTGATGAAGATGATGATGATGATGAAGATGTAATGACAATATCTTTACCTTGGTCTTCACTAAATTGTTCTGAGCTTTTCCAACACTATAATAGAATGGTTATGAGTGATTATTCACTCCTATAAAGGATGCACTTTACGGAACTACCAAACTTCTTAGTTTGTATCTTCCTCTTTTAAGACACCAGACTAGGTCGATAAGTCTTGATTATTCATGTGCATAAATGTAGGAATAGGAGGCTTCATAGGTCCCAATAAGTTGTATTTTTTTTACTACTTCCTTAGATCATATTGAAATGTCAGATTAGTCCTTGGAATGGGTGTTAGGAGTAATCCTTAATTTTTCACTCAACCGGTTGCTCCCCCTATCATGTAGACGTCTTCATTCATTGAGATCCCCCTAAAATTGCGATGACGAAGATGATGATGATGATGATGATGACGAATATGATGATGATGATGAAGATGATGATGATGATGAAGATGATGATGATGATAATGAAAATGATGATGATGATGATGATGATGATGATAATGATAATGGAGATGCTGATGAATTGGATGACGATGATGTTGATGATGAATATGATGATGAAGATGAAGACGTTGATGATGATGACGATGAATATGATGATGACGATCAAGATGATGATGGTGATAACAAATACGTTGATGATGAAGATGATGATTATGATAAGGACAATGATGATGATGAAGAATATCATGATGACGATGATGGTGACGATGATGATAATGATTATGAAGATGATGATGATGATGATATTGATGAAGACGATGAATTAGATGATGGTGATGACGATGAAAAGGATGATGATGATGATCATCATCATCGTTGTTTTTTTCATCACCATCATCTTTGTTGTATTCATCGTCATCATGATCATCATGATCATCATCATGATCATCGTCATCATCATCGCGTTCATCCTTGAGGGGACTTATGTATAGGATCTCAATATAAGCAATGCAACCGATACAAATTATGACAAAATCCTAGTTAAATTAAATTAAATTAAATTAAACTACACTAAATTAAAAACATAGAGTTGTTTAACTATAGTTAATTTAAAATGCAACACAATATAAAATAAGCAAATAAAAAAAACCCAAAATAAACTAAACGAAAGGTAAATATGAAAAATAAAAAAACAAAACAAAACAAAAAATATAAAATATGCAAATAAACAATCAAAAAATGTAGAATTCAAAAACACCTGTGCACTAGCTCATTAGCAAAACAACAACGAATAAGTTCACTCCCGCGCACTAGTTCATTAGCAGCATCTAGAGCACTGGTAATTTGATGAGTAGAGCAGTGGTGAATCAAGGAGCAGGGGATACCAGTTTAGAGCATACCAGGATTCCTAGTGGAGGCAATTCGACTGCAATCCGGAGGATAACAAAATGATTCGACTACAGTCCAGAGGATATCGGCGTTCCCAAGGGATGAAATCTAGCCGCAGTCCAGAGGATAACAAAGGGCCCAATGAATTCGATAAACCCATTAACCCTAGTAGCGTAGGAACTTGGGAAAAATACGTCAAATTTTCAAACCAATACAGATTCGGTACAATCATATTGAAATTATAATTTTTTTGTTGTGCTACCATCGCTTCTATTATCGGTGGATCTAGTAAGGGTTTTCTATTATTGGAGCATCTGAAGCTCCTCCTTAAATTAGGGGAAAATACATATGGGTTGAGCACTGCAAGCCAGTCGTGCTCTTGTATAATTTTCTGAGTTATGGCACAATTTGCATGCTTTTGTAATTTTATTCTATTTAATGGTCCTGAACAGTCTGCAGAGTCCTGTAGGAGCTATAATCTAAACTGGTTCAACCGATTTTGTCAAAACTTTGAACCTGAGACGTGTTTCTTCTAAACATTTAATTTTTCTTTAATAATTAGTTTTACCTCGATTATGGAACAAATTACAATCTTTTGTTATTTTATTCTATTATATGTCTGAAACATTCTATAGAGTGCAAGCTTGTGTAATCTTATTCTATTTAATGGTCTAGAACAGAGTCCTCTATGAGCTATAATTTGAACTGATTTTGTCAAAAATTGAACATGAGACCTCTTTCTCCTTTAAAGATGCATTTAAATTTGCTTTGATTGTTAGTTTGACATGGATTATGGCACACTTTTCAAGATTTTGTGATTTTTTTTCTATTATGTGTCTAGAACATTTTGTAGAGTGCCATGGGAGTTGCAAGTATAATGACTAATTACAA
>LPNX011191029.1:32126-108521 GCA_001517045.1 Pseudotsuga menziesii | reverse complement strand
ATTTTATTTTATTTTTATGCTCACTTTTACTTGAATTACAACACACTTTGCAAGCTTTTCCCATTTACTGGTTTGGATTTTGGAACAATGTATAGTTCCATTGGGCCTCATGGGATAAAATTTGAATTGACTCCAGTAAATTGACCCTCATACCTCTTTCTTCTTTAAAGACACATTTGATAAAAGTATTATTTTTCAACGACACTTATATATTTTTTCCTCTGTTTGGCATATACCATGGTAGTTAGTGTGGTCGCCTCTATTTGGCATATCTCAAAGAGTTCGAAGGTTTTCAAGAATATTGTAGCCTGTGTGTGTCTTCATTAAACCCTCTGCGAGCATTTCTTCCTTAAATATATGCTGTGTAATTTCAATCACATCATATCTTCCAAAATACTATCCTAAAATCCTTCTCAACATATGTATAATTCCCTTTATAAATTTCGGTTTATTAATTTCCTATAGCTTACTCTTTTATTTCACCAAGATTGTACATGCATACTTTTCTAACTTTTGGCAGACTTATATTTTTCACATCTTGACCATCTTTAAACAAACTAAGGGTATGGCTAGGTATCCACCTCAACTAGGAACAAGACCATGTCACCTTAAAACCTTACTGACAAACACACAGTCTCTGGCAGTCACTTTAAAATGGTCTTTCAAATTGCTGAATTCAACACTTAGTGAATTTTGTCAAGCCCTAGTCATTACTGTGCCAGGAGGCATTTTTGGCAGACTCATATCTCACATATCTAAACACCTAGAGGGAAATTTAGATCATGAGTGGATGCCCATGTCATCAAAGAATGGACCCATTACATCTGATGAATTTATTAGTTAAAGAGCTGACTTTGGAAATTTTTGCTCCAAGTGGGATCTCAACCTCCTGTCTAAATTTGGTGACATTTCACAATGTTATCCTATTTAAAAAAAATCAGGCACATAGTTAGAGAAGGAGTACCTTGCACGAGGAAACTTGGATATCAAACCACTGTGGAAGAGGGAGTGTTAGAATAAAGTCGTCGAGTTTCGGTGGGCAATCCATGAATGAAGCTATATGACCACCACTCGTTCCAAATTGAATCCCCAACATGATCTATATGAGGGGGAACCCCATACCTCTTTGCATGCATTAACTAGTCAAGTGGCCCAAGAAACATACTTCTATATCCGTGTTGTGAAAAAATTCCAAACTAAATCAAATCGTGTCTTATACTTAAAAATAATTCAAATATAAATAAATCTAAAAGAAATTACACCTTTGAGAGAAAAATATCTTTTGGTAAAGTTTTTCGGAAGAAAAAACTGTTGATATTAAAACATTACAAGTAAATATATTTGCATGCTAAACTATATCTGCTTGGTAGCTTATATTCTTGTTTTATCTAGTGTAGGTACCACCAAATAGGTATCTATCAGATGTATATTCCTCGAGTTATGGTGAGGATATACTAGGAGAGGTTGAAAGTGATACGTGTTGTACTAGATCTACCAGTTCTATATCAACTAGATCTGAAAAGGTAAGGAAAATATTTCGTAGACGCATGCAATATTTTATTTCCAAAGGAGGGTCATGTAATTATGATGGTGAGAGCATAGGTGACATTGAGTTGCCATTGAGGTATAGACATCTAGTGAAACAATGGGTACCTAATAATGTACCTCAAGTGGACATAGATTTCTTCATCAATGGGAGGATGTATCGCATTACTCCTTCGTCCTTACATGGATTGGGGCTATTTTCCATGGATGGCATAAAGGTCGGCTATGGCACTGTAACTGAAATGATGGAGTATGTTGGACCATTATATAGATACAATAACTGGTTGATCTTGGTCCAATATACTCAAATCATGAGGAGATACGGAGTTGCCGCAAATTATATACAACTAGAAGAACACAATAAAAACAAAGGGGCGACTATGTATATTGATGGGAGACCAAAAACGTCTAGAAAGGTTGCTGGCTTTGTAAATAGTACATAGACAATGACAACAACTAAGTAACTGAATTGCAAATTTGAGGGACACGAAAAACATCGTATATTTGTATGTGCAATAAAAACAATACTTCCAGGTGAAGATTTGTTGATCGATTACAACTTAAATCGAATAGATGTGGCTTCCATGGTCCAGGGTAACCATGGAAGCTCACATGCTATGCCTCATCAGGTAAATGCTAAATATAGTAACTAAACATGACTACAATAACTAAATTTTTCAATTTTTTTTGTTAACATTCCATTTCCACCGTTGGCATTCGCGTTTTTGTGCATATTATGAATATTTCCATGTGATAACATGGTTATTACATTGTTATGCTTATCTCAAATTTTTTTTTTTTATGTTACAATTATTGACTCAACTTTTATTGATTGATTTATTTTGTCAAGGTTGCAGCAGTGGAAAGCCACATGCTGCTTCCATGGTCCAAGGTGACCATGGAAGGTCACAATCTATGCCTCGTGAGGTAAATGTTAAATATAGTAAATAAATATGACATCAATAACAAAATGTTTCAATTTTTTCAGTTAACATTTGATTTTCACTGTTACCATTCGCTTTTGTTGTGCTTATTGTGAATATTTCCATATGATAACATGCTTATTACATTGTGACAGGGGTCTGTTCATCGCCATGGAGAAGAACATGTATCTCCTCCTTCAGAGGTAAAAGTAAATATTATTGCAGTATCTCATTTTTGTTTATGTTACAATTATTGACTCAACCAAATATAGTAGCTAAATATGATTACAATAACTAGAAACTCCAACCCCAGAAGATTTTCATGTGACAACATGCTTATTACACTGTGGCAGGGGTCTACCCATGGTCATCATGCAACAGAACACGTGTCCTCTACTTCCATGGTCCAGGTGACCGTGGAAGGTCACACTCTATGACCCATCAGGTAAGTGTTAAATATAATAACTAAATGTTGAGATTTTTTTCTGTTAACATTCAATTTCCACTGTTACCATTCACTTTTTTCGTGCTTATTGTGAATATTTCCATATGATAACATGCTTATTACACTGTGTCAAGGGTCTGCTCATCGCTATGGAGCAGGACATGTATCTTCTCCATTGGAGGTAAAAGTAAATATTATTGCAATATCTCATTTTTTTTATGTTACAATTATTGACTCAACTAAATATAGTAACTAAATATGACTACAATAACTAGAAACTCCAACCCCAAAATATTTCCATGTGACAACATGCTTATTACACTGTGGAAGGGGTCTCATTCCCATGTTTGTCATGGAACGGAATGCGTCCTCTACTTGTGAGGTAAAAATAAATATTATTTTGAATATCTCTTTTTTATTATGTTACAATTATTTTCATAATGTTTATTTATTGATTTATTGTGTCAGGGTGGTGCCGGTGGAAAAGCACCTAGTGCTTCCATGGTCTAGGGTGACCGTGGAAGGTCATGATCTATGCCCAGTCAGGTAAGTGTTAAATATAATAACTAAATGTTTCGAATTTTTCTGTTAGCATTTTATTTCCACTGTTGACATTTGCATTTTTCTGTGGTTATGGTGAATTATTGATTGATTTATTGTGTCAGGGTGGGGACTGTGGAAAGGCACCTGCTGCTTCCACGATCTAGGGTGACCATGGAAAATCACCCACTAGAAGTAGATTAGTAGGGGGTGACCGTGGGAAGTCATCAGCCACAATACCACATCAGGTAAGTGTTAGTTCTTAATAGTAACTAAATTTCATTACAATAACAATGTTTGAATGATGTTAAAAATATTTTTCTTAATTTTATTGTTTGATGAATTTAGTCCAGTGCACTTCATTTGGGTGATGAGGAGCTTAAGGATGAAATTTACTATTCCATAGACCCTATGGATACTATAAAGAAGGCCCTAAAAAAGGAAAACATAGAAATGATCTCCTTGGATTGCATAAGGCCCATGACACATGAGATCAGGGCAAGGATTGAAGAGCTGAAAGAACAAATAAAATATTATGGGGTAAGTGGCATATTCACATTTTTTTAAGCTATGACATGATTTCATATCTGATATTATGTTTTCTATTTTTCCAACTGATCTGATAAAGTAAAGTTTTTCGTTTGTAGGAGGTTTTACAACCCGTGACTAGAGAAATTGTCGAGACAGGTATAGGTAGCAATCATGCTCCAATGCAGAAACAATGCCAACAAAGCAATGTACCAACGAGGCTTTTTGATACTCGTTCAGTTGGCCTCGAATCCATTAATGAGGGCACTGATTTTGATCAGCATGACATGCCGAAGCATGATGAGATGGAGCCTAGGACTCCACATGACTTTGGAGATGAACCTACTGTAGATGACCATGAAACTTTTCCTAGAGCAGCATGAGTTAAAAGCACCAGATCACTAGATCTAACCTTTCTGGTGGATGACGCTTGTGTTTCGATCAAGATTCAAAAGATTGCGGGTATTTATTAATTAATTTATTCATTTTAATCATGAAATTGAAATGGACATATGCTGAAATTATTATAAATTAATGGATTACACGTTTCTGCAGGAAACAATGTTTTCTACAGGAATTTGAATGAAAAAGCATTGGAGCTGTTTGGCCCCACCATTCGTACATAGTGGAATAGCCAAGATAGCGCAAAGAAAGATGTATTGATAGACCACATGGTAAACTTGTTCGGTAATACATTCAACAAGAAAGTGGTTGCAAAGTTAGCTAGTGAGAATTTAAAATATACCAGCGCCCAATATAGGGATAAATTGCAATTTGAACTCAAGCATGAGCGCCCTCCCATGGTTTCAAAGAAAGAGTGGAAGGAACTCATAGAGGATGCAAAGGAGAACTTGCTAAAAATACAAGGAAAACAACCACGACATGGAAAAGCAATATACAACACATATCATCTTTTTAGTGAAATATGCTCATTTATTTTTTTGTTTTTTGGTTTAAGCAAGAATTCTGATATCTAACATTTTTCAAAATTTTCATATATAGGCTGCCGGACACCTCCAAAGCAGCAAAGGCTAGAGTGGAAAAGCACGGGAAACATAGACTGGGCCAGGGTGGCTATAGAAAACTAAGAGCCCGAATCGTAAGAATTAAATGATTAATTGTGGGGAATATTTATTTCAAAGTAGCGAACAAATATATGTTTTTGATAGAGGGAATTTTATATGTGTTATGGATTGCAGGGAAATACGTTCCAAGATGCTGCCACCAAGGAAGACCTAAAGCTTGGTTTCAAGTATGGTTTTAAAAGTGTCATTGAATATCGAAAAATCTTGGGGCAGACTCCAATCTCCCCAATGACACATATGTAGGTAAATAAAATGAATAAGGACATCATTGTAGTATACTATTAAAGTCTATTCAGTTTTTATTATATCACCCATAACTAAATATTTATGTTTTCTTTTAAGCAACGATGCAACCGCAGCACTGAATCTAGCGGTACTCCGCATGTACCAGCTGATGTTCGGGTGTGAATGTCCCATGATAGTGGGGAGTAGAGTGGCCATTCTGGTATTTGTGCTTTGGAAATAGAAATATCTACTGTGATTATAGATATTTATTTCCTAACGTATACTTTTAAATTTTCTTCTTTCGATTGAAGACCGTGAAGCTCATGAGGGTGAAATGCAAGAGGAATTAGCAAGTAGAGAAACAATCAACACACTAGTTGTCACATCTAGATAGACAGGTAAAGATCAATATTGTAATTTTAATCAAAATGATGAACTATTAATTTAGTTAATATTTCAACATATCGATATGCCCATTTTCGTTGTTGTAGTTCACGCCCCTTCAGAACTGCCTCCATGCCCTATTCAACAATGTACAAGAAGTATGATACATGAGGGCATGGAAACACAAACACTAGCAGGACATGGCTTTGTAGATAATCCACCAAATTATGATGATAATATCCCAATTATCGTTAGTTATTTCAATGCAAAAAAACAAAAATCAAAGAAAAAGTAGATGTATAAATTCATGACTTGCATTTGGATGTATATCGATGTTTATATGAATTACCTCATTATGCTTCAATGTTTTTATGTTTATATGTTTTGATGACTAGCCTAGTTATGCATGAATGTTTAAATGTTTTCTATGTAAACAACATCATTTATTGGGTATGGGGAATTGAGAGCGATGTGAGGGGGGGGGGGGGGGGCCATATTAGCTTCCACCTTCACGTGGTTGGCCTTGTTCAGTAGGGAATATAAAACTGTTCTCGAAATAAGGAGGAGCTCAATAAGGTATAAATACTCTTTTATTACTATGTATTAAAGATGATTGTAAATTTTTAAATGCACGTCCATTTCTTAAAAAATTGTTAATAAATTTAACATTTCATAGTTCATTGATTTCTACATGACTTTGTAGTATGATTTAAATGACTGTTTATTTGCTTATATATTATTTACTCAGATAAAAATTCTGTCCTTGATGATTTATGTAGGTCTTTGTGATGGAAATGTATCTCGTGGACAACTCTTATCAAGTTGTATGGGAGAATGGATCTGGAGAAAGGATAATGATAAGGTAAGGGTTTTGACGTGTTCTTTATCCTTAATGTGTTTGCATTTATGCTTAAATTCTATTTCATTCTATTAAGATACAAGAGATACAACCAATAGTAAATAACTACTTTTAGAATATCATCCAAACTAGGATACAAACTTCTACATAAAACACAAATGCTTCTTAGCAACGTAGAAAAATAAAAGAAAAAACACGTAGAAGAAATTAGGCTTTTTTCGACCCTTATTCCTATATTTTCGGCATGATGAAACCCTAGGTCAAGAAATTTTAATTTTTCAAACCCTAATTGTTCATCTATCTTTCAAAACTAAATTTTTTGATTTGTATACTTGTAAATATTATTCTTAGGTTATTTTTGTTTCTCTTAGGTTTTAGAATCAATTTTTATGTGTTTTTGTAACTTTTATTTTATCAAAAAAGAAAGCCCTAAAAAAAGAATTTCTGTGTAAAACCCTAAAAACGTAGACCTGCTGCTCCCACAATCCGAGCCCTCTCCTTTATCAAACACAGGTTTGCAATATGTATTGCATACCTCGTATGCGCTAGCTACCTTCTTTGCTTCTTTGCATACTCAAAACAGAAAACAAGTTAGTATTTCAAACTATTTAGATGGTGGTGTATTTTGTATAAATATATCTTATTGATTTGATTAGTTTTATGCCCTATTCGCATTAGTTTTCTGGGTAAATGTAAGTCTGATTTTTTATTGAGATCTGGAACCTTACATCTCTGAATGCATAGTGATATAATTCAGACATTATTTTACTGAGTATTGTTTTGGATTTTCTTAGTACTAATTATTGCTATTGAGAGATGGGTGATGGTAAGGGACTTGCTGATTTTATATTTCAAAGCTTACATACAGGATCGAGTGAATTATAATAACATTATGGTTAGCTTGGAACTAAATTTTCATTAAGTTAGTATTTTATATCTATGCGATCACATACACATGTCTAGAAATCATATGCTAAATGCACTTTAAACAATTACCATTGGTTATTGGTTGCACTATTTTACACGTTCTGATTACTGTGATGATAAACTTTCAGTTGTTTCATGGCACATATGTGGACCATAAGTTCATATGTCTAGATCTTCAAAGGTAGCAGATAAAGTGATGTTATTACATGAGGAGTGTCTCCAAGGAAATTATGATATGGTTTCTAAACTACAAATTGCATGCTCAATTGTGCAACCTACTTCTTAGTGCCAAAAGGTAATTTATGATCATTTTTTTTCTACAGGAGATCAATCCTAGTAATAGAATATAAATAAGTTGTAATTTTTTTGTTGACTAACATGTCTCTTTCCCATCATGTGCTTAGGGCACTGTTTTTATCTTATGGGAATATTTGATACTAACTTGACCAGTTTTGGCCATGCTTGAGGTTGTTGCATAAGAAGGATAAACTTTTTATATTCACCTCTTAAAATAATGAGCAACATCAAAACAACTTACCACCAGTTGGCACTACAAATATCCTACATATATTTTCCAGGTGAACAACTACTCTTTTTCCCTAGGGGTCGAGTTATGTTTTTATTATTTATTTATTTTTTAATAAAGACGAATTCAATGCACCTTATGTTTTTTGTAGTTTGATGATTTATCACTAGTAGCTCTTCACACGTAGTAGAGCAAGTGATGATATTTCATGAGGAGTGTCTCCAAGGCAATTATGATATGGTTTCTAAACTACAAATTGCATGCTCAACTGTGCAACCTGCTTCTGATCAATGCCAAAAGGTGATATATGATGAATTTTTTGTTATATGAGATCATGCATAGTAAAAGAATAGAAATAAGTTGTCAATTTTTTGTTTATTAACATGTCTCTTTCCTATCATGTGCTCAAGGGAATTTTTTTCTTTCTTTCAGGCATATTTGGTACTAACTTTGACCGATTTTGGCCATGCTTGAGGTGGTTGCATAAGAAGGATCAATTTTTCATTTTCATCTCTTCTAAAAATTGTGGGCTTGACCTTCTCTGGCTTCATTTACACCCGTGGGCTTCCTCAGTCTTCAAACCTCGGGCTCCCTTCATCTTCAGAACAAGGGATTCCTTTAATTCTGATTTGTGGGATTCTTTAAGCTTCTATAGGTATCTACAGGCCTCTGTGGGCTTCTTCTAAGCTCTGTGGGCATCCTTCCAAGACCTTGTGGGCTCTTTAAGCCCTAGTGGGATTAACCTAATTTCAGATCACATTAAGTTGATCCGAGCCCATTGGTGACTACGTATTTTATCGGTGGTATTTTTATAGATGTACCCCCCTACCTTATCATAGAAATCAAGTCTCAGTGGTGCCTAGAATATCATTGAATTAATGTTTATACGATCCTTGTGGTGGTTACAACGTATTTTATCGGTGGTATTTTTATAGATGTACCCTCCTACCTTGTCATAGAATCCGCTCTAAGAGGTGCCACTTTAGCCTCTAATTATGTATTTTAGCCAATTATTATGAATTTGTGCATCCTAATGGGAAAACAGTTTTTGAGGCAATAATTAGGGTGCTTAGGGCCACTTTGGGTACTTTTGGACTCTTTTTAAATCATTATTCCTTATTTTTTAGAGCCAGTTAACATTTTTTGACCTCCCCCCTAAACTTCCCATTTATTTTTTTCCTTTTACTTCAATATGTTTTTTCCCATATCTTACTTTCCTGATATATTTCTTTTCTATAAATCACCTTTCCTGTGTTATATTTCATCCATTTCTTTGTCTTTAAAATATAGTATGTATTTGTTGAGAAGCACTTATTGAATATCCAAAACCGTGGAAAGGAAGGTGCCTTTCCATTGTTTTTTTTGGAAACCTCCAGGTTTCGTCTCAATATCAACCAACTTTTGTTGCGGGTATTGCAAAACCATTGAAACCTGGGGTGGATTTCTATGAATACTGTCGCTATAGAGAAGAAGTTTCGTGGAACAATTACTGTTCAACATGCGAATTTCGTCGAAAGTGTTCGGTTTTCCATGGTTTTGCGTGGAAGAAATTTCTGTTCAAATTATAGAATTCCTCTATAGAGAGACAAACTTTCATTGAAAGTGTTCCATGTTTTTGCATGGAAACAAAATTTTTCCTGACAATTGTTGGCCATATTTTCATCATTCTAGGGACGACAAATTGGTCTATAGAGTGACGAATGCGTGGAATAAATTTATGTTCAAATTCCAGAATTCGTCGATAGAGATACAATCACATTAGAGGAAATTTCAACTCAAAATGGGCCTCCTAAAAAGAATTAATAAAATAATAGTTAAAATAATAAAATAATATTTATTAATTTTGGAGGAAGAAAAGAAAAAAACTACTTTTTTGTTTGTATTTTTGACATATATCCCCATGTTTTTACTCAAATTTTGATCGGAAGATCTCGTTGGATGCGGAATTTAATTCCGCATCCAACGAGTACCCACTTGGCATACTTTTTACAGGTATTTCTTGTTTTTGGGGTAGCGGGGTCCGTAAAAAGTATGCCAAGTGGGTACTCATTGGATGCATAATTTAATTCTGCATCCAATGAGCTCTCCTGATCGAAATTTGAGTAAAAACACAAGGAGATATGTAAAAAATACAAACAAAAAAAGTAATTTTTTTTATGATACCTATCATCAAATTTATATTAAAAAAGTGTTTAAGACCTATACGGTATTTCAAATTTAAATCAATTTCATTGGCTAACACATGATGACATGGAATTTGAATCAAAGTTAAAAGGCCCATTTTGAGTTGAAATTTCCTCTAATGTTCGTAGAACATGTTCCACGGTTTTTGTCGTTATAGGGACGACAACTTTGTCGATAGAACGATGAATGCGTGGAAAAATTTTCTGTTCAAATTCCATAATTCGTCAATAGAGAGACATATGTTCATCGAATGCGTACTACGGTTTGGCGTGGAAACTAGATTTTGTCTAGAAGTTTTTTGCCATATTGTCGTCATTATAGGGACGAAAACTGTGTCGATAGAGCGACAAACCGTAGAAAATGAATTCTAAAAAATCAATTTCAAGGCCACCGTATAGAAGACATGTGGCGGCCAGTTTTTGTCTCTATATCGATGGCTTATAAATTTCATCAATATATCCATGAAATAAGTGCGATGAAACATCGCGACCGTTATTGTTGCAAGTGAGACGAAAAAACGTGGAACTAGCAACAAAAAACCGTCGCAATTTTGATATTATGTATAAGTGGGAGGGTTTACCTCATGACCTTTTACATTAGTGACTTCCTTGAAGGAGGAATAATAATAATGTAAATTAAAAGTAGAATATTCTTTGAAGTTACATTATTTCAAAAACCCCCTTAACAAAAAGGGTATTCTACTGACAACACCAATAGATGGTGTGGCTCTATACACCATGATTGAAAGGAGGCAGGAGGCATCATAAACATCATATTTTGGATCGTTATATGGTACATCTATAGATCATCAAAATTTTTGAACAACATCATCATCACACCACAGAGTTGAAGTATCATCATCTGCAACATGGAACTAGGGAATCATCATCTGTGTTGGGCTCCAATCCACTAGTGTTGATTAAACCTTGAGTTTATGTCAATCCTGAGTTTGTAGACTTAGAGGCATATCCAAATATAGGGACTCAAAGCTATAACTAACTGGAAATCTAGTTTACCTATGAAATAAACCTATTGAAAGCTTAGAATGCTGTGACTTGAAAATACAAAAACTCCCTTACAGAAGCAACTTCATTTGATCTCTTAGTTACACAGCAAGTCATATGTGAAATATTCTGAGATAATGAAAAAAAAACAAATTAAAACTAACCCTAAAATATGGATCACAAGACTCTGCCTATTACCTCAACATTGAATAAGCAATCAAACATTAATTTCCCTTACAGGAAAGCATTCACAATGTATAGCTGTTCTCAATACTTCATCATTGAGTAAGCAAGCAATGTACAGTCATTTGATATTAAGATAATAGTCTAAACCATTATTACAGCATGTAACTAATGAAGTAACAGAGTTTATATAACTTGTTCAAACAATCCAACTCATTCTGCAATAGTTAAAATGATGAAATCAAATTCTACAGGAAATAAGACATACCACTGGCAACAATATGAAAAAGGTGTGCAGACTTGGCAAAGGGGGCCCTCCAATGCCTCATTTACACATGCAGAGAGAGAAAATCATAGAGCTTAAACTTCGATTGTATTCACCATAGTAAATTGAGCATACCTAATAATCAAAATCCATGGTCTTGACTCCAGAACAATATGCGATTGCAATCTAGCAGCGCCCTTTCTCATATGTTTTATCAAATACTTATACAAACTTTTAAAAAACTAGAAATGCTATTAATCTGGAAAACTAATAATTACATACAATCCTCGAGATCCTCTATCAGATCCATAAAAATAGACAAAATTGGAACTGACCTGCTTTTGTGCTGAGTGGTAGCACAGGTGGTCATCTTTGACCGGCATTGACTCGACACCTATGAGAAACACATCATCTATTCGTTGGAAGTTTAACCATCCTTGGACATTGAGGATATTTTCCCCATCTCTCAGTTTACGCCTAGCTGGCCTGCAAGTATCCAACCTAGGAGACATTACAGGAAGTTAGCACATCCTGTAATTCTAAATAAAACCTTAATTTAAATGCCTTAAAAAATCTCATAATTCAATTTGTTAAGAAGAAACAACATTTATACCTTTAACCAAAGTTTTGTGAATGAAATTAAGGCTTTATGAATCAATATGAAGGTTTATGGAGGAAACTGGAAGGTATTTAGATGACAAAAATAGGTCAAAATGGTGCCCAACATCTCCCCCAAGAAGAAGCTGTTGCATGTCCTCATGCACAAAAAGTGTCCAATTTTTTTTTTTGACCCTACTTATATCATGCCTAAAATTTTGTTGCTGACCCTCTATTTTTAATCCCCTGTTTGAGATGATGCATCTGTTGAAGCTCGAGATGCATAAAGGACTTTCAGTCTCTCATCCTTGGTTTTGTAAATCTTCGTTTGTTTATACCATATATATGCATGCTTGGAGATTCGTGTCCTTTGAACTTTAAGCTTCCAGTTCCTTTCTTTTAACTTTTCATTCCTCAGTTCTAATTCCTTTATTTCAAGTTTCAATCTCCTAATATTTTTACTGTTTTTGGATGTTTTCTTCTTTTCCATCTTCATTGGAGGCTACACAGAATTGGTGTCCATCCCCAATTTTTCATTCTCTTGTACTGAATCTCCCTTCTTTTCTTCTTCCATAGTTTGTTTCTCTAAGAAAGGAGAAGCTAGATCTTTTAATATTTCCTGTATTGGATGCTTTTTCTTTTCTTTTTCTTGCTGATCCAAGTGAGATATTGATTTTTTTTGTCTGTTTTATCACTTCATCAGTTTCTTGGATATCTTTTTCTTCATGGACCTGCCCTATTTCACCTGTTAGATTTTCTTCTTGACTTCCCAAGGTCTGTATGTATTCATACTGTTTCTGCTGGCTTTCATCATCCTCTTCTAGTGCTGACTTATTTTGAGCTTGCTGATACTTCCTTGGATTTCTCTTATAAGTGGTGAAAATATGATCTTGCTTTTGAAACTATTTTTCTTCTCTAATCACACTCTTGGTTTGTATCCTTCTCAGAGGCTGTTTTGAGCTTGCTGCCTCAGAGTTGTCTTCATCATCTGTGATCAACAACACCTCTTTTTTTTTCTTTTTCCCCTTTGGCAGTTTTGAGTTTTTTGCTTCAGGGTTTTGTTCTCCATCCTTGGGATATGCTATCATCAATAATTTTTCTTCCTTTAAACCTTCTTCAGGCAGCTCTTCTTGTTCTTCAAACTAATTATGAATTAAAAATTCTTTCCATGTTAGATTTTGCTTCTGTAACTCATGTGTGATGATTATTTTGATGAGTCCACAGTGAAAAAGGCTTGTCATTTTATCTTTTGCACGCCTTTGAATAGCCTTGGCCATCTTGGATATACTCTGTAATAGGAAATGGGGCATGTTAATCTCACAATCACCTCTTAAATGCTGTAGTAGCTTGATATGGTAAAGATATACAATACTGAATCGTCCTTCACAGGTAATGAATTTTTGGATAATATAGACTATTTCATCCCAGGGATGAATCAACTAGCTCCTTGGTATTCCTTTCTTCCAGTTCACTGATCCTGCCCTTGATCTGCACAGAAAGGGTATCCATGCCTTCTCCTTGAATTGTTTAGTTTTGAAGAATCTCTCTCCTTGCTGTGGTAAGCCAATAATTTGTGCCAAAATGTCTTCAGACAATTTGAAGTTCAAATTTCCCACTATAGCCATTTCTCCATCAAATGAATCAGCAAAGGCTAGGCTAACATTATCATTGTGCCCATCAAACTTTTCAAAAAAATTCACCCACTGTTTCTTTTAAAATATTTCCATACATTTCTCATGAATATCAGTGGGATCGAATTTCTCTGGTTCTAGTCTAGATGCCATTTTGAAACTTTGATAGGAAAAAGAAATATTCAACAGGAAACTTCAACCTTACAATTTTTAGCTCTGTAAACATTTTCTTATCCCAAAATGACACTCTGAAATTAGAATTGCTGTTGGTCTAGCAAATTATTTGGCAAAAAGTTTTAAGTTTTACCTCCCCTCTGGTGTTATTGCCTTAAATTTCTCCTACGCAAATGCTTCTTTAGTAAACTAGTGTCCACGTCCTTCCTGTGATCCATGCCCTCTTTTCACTGTAAATTATTACCCATAGCAATAAGGTCTTTGCAGATGAAAGAATTAGGTTTGGTTCAAAGAAGAATGACCAAATATGTAATCCCCGATGTCACCAGTTCACAATGTGATTTTTAGGAACATTTGTATACTGTCATGGGGGCATATAACCATGTTTCTTATAATCATTATCTGAACATGCCACTTTTCATCCAATTACTAGTTCAGATATAAATTCTCAAGGAAAGAAATTAAAGGTAAGGTTTTAGAACTAATTCATCTCCATACAATGCACTTTAGTTCCTTTGCATACCCCAATGTTTGATTAACGAGTTGTAATGAAGGGATTTATTCACTTGGAGTGGACTCTTTTCACCTTTTGAAAATACACATGGCCATCAATGTTCTATATTCCATATATATTTTTACTTAATGCATGATGCACTAATATCTGGAGTATTAATATATATATATATATATATATATAAAACATTTGAATTCCATTTTTTTGAAACATTTCACTTCCTGTTGAGAAGGAAACCCTGCCTGTAGAATGCAGTGTATGTTTTGGCCATTGAAAATTTGCTTCTGGGATTGATTCTGACCACCATTCTGACCGCTAGGGTAGGTTAATGAAAAGTAAATGAAATGCTGACAGGAATTGTGAGGGTGATGGAATAGGCAATCAAGGTTATGAGGATAGTTAAATATGCCATTACTTAGAAACAAAGAATCATGCAACTTTTAAAGCACAAAAAATAAAATCCTTATAGACTTTGCTTGATATCCCTTTATGCTGAGCTTGCTGCTTGATGTAGCTAGTTTGCAATTTGTTTTTGATTCATATATGTCCTTCTAATGTCTACTTTTAAAGATGTCTTCCATCTCAAATTCTTTTTTCTTTGCTGGAAGTCAGGTCCCTCTGTATTGCTAGAAGTCAGGTCCCTCTGCTTTGCTAAAATTCAGGTCCCTCTACTTTGTTGGAAGTCAGGTCCCTCTGTATTGCTGGAAGTCAGGTCCCTCTGCTTTGCTGGAAGTCAGGTCCCTCTGCTTTGCTGGAAGTTAGGTCCCTTTACTTAGGAAAAAGACTTGGAGGGTTCCGAGAACGAAGAAAAATAGAAAGCATAAAATGCTTATCCCCCTCACAGGCCTACTTATTGAATTTTCCTCAAGTCAAACAAGAAATTTATTATTGAAAATAAAACTATCTAAGAGACATGAAATTTTGAAAATATTTTTATGAATTTTCAATGGCCAAGAAAACCTGGTTTTCCATGGAAAATTCAAGTTTATGTTGTGCCAGTGGCTTGGTTTTCACAACTAAACTCCTTTTTTTCTTGTTTTTTTATTTTTTATACTTTGCTTTGTTTTCTTTTTTTTGTTATATATTTTTTTATATCAGATCATAAAATAGCTAAGAAGCAAGTGAAGGAGAAACACCAATGTGTTTATCCAGCACTTCCATTTCCCGTTGCTGTGAAATCTTCTTTGTTGATAGGCTTGGTATAGAGTTTGAGCCGATGGCCATTGACCACAAATGTATGTGCTTCATCATCGATTGTTTGAAGTTTGACTGAGCCATTGTCATATACCCCTGCAATCTCATATGGACCAAGCCAATGAGTTGTGAATTTGGCCTTGAAGTCTTTGAACTTCAAATCAAACAATAGTGCCCAGTCATCGATGTGAAATTGTTTCTTTTTGATAAAATTGTCATGCCATTGGGATCTCTGTTGTTGTATTAAAATATTGTGTTCTATTGCAGCCTGTCTCATCTCATCTAGTTGATTCAATTGAAGTATTCTTTCTTGCTGTGCCTCAGAAATATTCATACCCAAATCTGCTGCTAACTTGAAGGTATGAATTTTAAATTCTATAGGTAGGAGGACTTGCTTACCATATACGAGCTGATAAGGAGAAAAACCAGTACTGTTTTTCCAAGTGTTTCGGTATGCCCATAAAGCTTCAGCAAGCTTAGCTGACCAATCCTTCCTATGCATCTGGACAGTTTTGGTGATGATTCCTTCCAAAGTCTTGTTTGTAGATTCCACCTGGCCATTAGCTTGTGGATGGTAAGGTGTAGATTTTCTCTGCTTAATCTTGTACTTTGCTGCTATCTCCTGCACTAGTTTGGAAGTAAAATGGGCACCTTGATCAGTGACAATCTCTCTAGGAACCCCAAATCTAACAAATATCTCCTCAAAAAGAAAGTTTACCACGGTATGTTCTGTGGCTCTTGGTAATGGTTTGGATTCCACCCACTTGGTAACATAGTCTGTACATACCAGAATGTACTTCTTTCCTTGTGATGGTGGATGAATCGGACCAATGAAGTCAAGAGCCCACTTTTCAAATGGTTCTATGAGGATTTGTGGTTGGAGTGGCATTTCATCAGATCGAACTGGCCGTCCCATCCATTGACAAGTGTCACAACTCCTAACATACTTCTTAGAATCTTTGAAAATAGAAGGCCAGTAATACCCCAAATTGAGTATCTTGTATGCTCTTCTTTTCTTTGCAAAATGACCACCACACGGTTCATCGTGACATGCTTTCAAAATATCTAAAACTTCATCTTTTCGTACACATCTCCTGATAATCAGATCATATCCAGTGTAAAAGAGGTCACCATTGACCCATATATGCCTAGCACTTTGTTTAATAATCTTTTTCTTTTATTTAGATGACATAGATGGAGGTAGCTGTCCCGATGATAAATAGTTGGAAATATCAGCATACCAAGGAGTGATAATAGAAATTACAAACAAGTGTTCATCAGGAAAACTATCTAAAATAGGAACAACCTCACCATTATTGTGTAAGCGAGACAGGAAATATGCCACTTAATTTTCTCGTCCAGGCCTATCTAAAATAGTGATATTGAATTCCTGCATTAATAGTAACTATCTGGTTATCCGACCATTAGTGATAGATTTATTCATTAAATATCGTAAATCTGAATGATCTGTGTGGACAAAAATTTCATAGCCAGTAATGTAATGACGGAATTTGTTTACAGCATGAACTACTACCAACATATCCTTTTCAGTGACTGTATAATTCAATTTTGTAGGTGTCATATTTTTACTGATAAAATAGATAGCATAAGTCATGGTATGCTCTTTTTGTCCCAAAGAGGCCCCTATTGCAGTATCAGATGAATCAGTAGAAATATGGAAAGGTAATGTCCAATTTGGTCCCCTTAAAATGGGAGTAGTTGAGAGCTTCTCTTTAAGTGTCTGAAATGTAGATTGACAGTTAGTATCCCATTTAAAATTAAAGTACATCCTTCGAAAGTAATTTAAACAATGGCAGAGCTATCTTACTGAAATTTGCAATAAATCTACGATAATAGCCTGCATACCCTAAAAAGCTTCTTACATCTGCTTGAGTTGTTGGTTCAGATAAATTTTCAATGATTTGAATTTTAGCAGGATCTAATTTTATTCTAGATGAAGAAATGTGATGTCCTAAAACTATCCCTTCAGTCATCATCATAAAACACTTTTCATTGCTAAGGGAAAGATTTGAGTCAACACACATTTTTAAAATTTTCTCCAGGTTTGCTAAGGAATCCTCAAAGGCACTTCCATGCACAGAAAAATCGTCCATATAGACTTCAACACATTCATGAATTAGATCTACAAAAATGGCCAAGACTGCTCTCTGAAAGGTAGCTCAGGAATTACATAAGCCAAAAGGTAAAAACTTGTAGGCATATGTGCCCCAGGGACATGTAAAGGTGGTTTTGTCCTGGTCCTCTTTTGCAATGCTAATTTGATTATATCCACTGAAACCATCTAGAAATGAAAAATATTCCTTTCTAGCTAAGGCATCTAACACTTGATCAATAAAGGGCAATGGAAAATAATCTTTTAATGTTGCCTTATTTAACTCCCTGTAATCTACACATATCCACCATTTACCATTTTTTTTAGGAACAAAAACCAAGGGAGAAACCCATTGGCTGTCAGAGATAGGGTAAATAAATCCTACTTTCAATAACTTCTGCAATTCTTCCCTGACTATCTCTTTTAGTATGGGGTTCATTCTATGTTGCGGTTGTCTGAGAGGTCTGATTTTATCATCTGTGTAAATGTGATGAGTACATGTTTCATGATGAATTCCTGGCATGTCAGTGTATTCCCATGCAAATGCATGGGAATGTTTATTCAGCAAGGTAATCAACTATTCTTCCTGTGATGTAGTAAGATGTGCACTTATATTCAAATGTTTTCTTGGACTGATTTCAACTGTTTTCCTTTGGATATTAGTGATTGAATGAACATTAAAAATATCATGAAGTGCCAATGCTAGAGAATGTACTGTGCAATTTTCCAGAAATTTCTGTCCCAAAACTTGATCTGCTATAGCATACTGCATGTCTCTTAATTCTTCAGAAATATCAGGTTCAGCAATGAAGTAATCTAGAAAATCTTCGTTGTTTTCTTCTTGAAAATCAAAGAACTCATTGATAATTAGGACAAGCTGAATCACTTCTTCTTCCTGTTCTTTGGTCTCATTAATCCATGATATCTGATCTAATGTAGAAGGTCTTTGGGCAGAAGGATAAAGTGTAATTTGTTTTCTCTCTGTCCCATGTGAAATGAGCATACTTCCTGACCTACACCCTATGAAAGCATCCGCTGTTTCCAAATAGGGTCTTCCAAGAATCAATGGGTGCCCTCCTAGATTAGACTTTGGTTGTAGCACTATAAAATCGATAGGATACTCCCAGGAGTCTAAAGAAACAATGATATCTTCTAAGATCCCTTTAGGTGTGATTTTAGACCTGTTAGCTAGTTCCAAAACTGTTGTGGTTGGTCTGAGATTTTTCAAGTGAAGGTATTCCATTGTCTCTAGTGTCATGACATTAATGGTAGCACCTAGATCAATTAGTGTTTTTGGAATTGAAAAATTGTTAACAGTAATTGTAACCATTGGGATTCCAGGATATACATACTTTTCAATAAAAATAGTGTTAGACATTAATCTTGCTAGATTGCCCACCACATGAAGTTTTGATGGATCCTTCCTTCTTTTATCAAGACATAATTCCCTGACTGCTTTAGTATAGATTGGAATATCCTTTATAGCCTGCAGTAGGGGAATTTTGACACATACATTGGTTAACTCATTCAAAACATCAAAATCAGGTAGGGAGATTGAAATTTTTTCTTTGACCAACCTTTCTGGAAAAGGAGGTATATAAGGTACTAATGTTTTCCCTTTTTGACTGTGATTTTTCTATATTTAATTTTTTTGGAGTTTTCCCATTTTCTGTTTGTTCTTCTAAAATAACAGGAGATTCTTTTTGTAAAGTTTTTCCAGATCTTAAGTTGATATTTTGAAGTGGGAGGATTGAGTAGGGGAGTGCCATTCCATCATCAACATTATACATGGGTTTGTCCATTTTATTATTTGGATTTGGGATTGGTTGGGATGGCAATTGTGTTGGCTGAGGTGGAGGCTGATTGGATGGAAATTGAAGCTATTGAGGTTGTTGACCCAGTTGAGGAGCCAGATTGGGTTGTTGGAAAAATGGGGCTTGATTCTGCTGGTATTGGGGATATGCAGAAGGTTGTTGATAGGGTTGTAAATAGGTCTACTGATATGTTTGGTGACCATGAGTATATCCTCTCCAATTCGGAGCAGATTGGGGTAATTGAGGAGACCAAGTTTGCCAGAACATGGGTGCACTCCATGAATTCTGAATAGGAGTTTGATAATTTGAATGAAACTACTACATAGGATCTTGAGACATACCTAAAAATTGGGGCTGCCAAGGTCTTTGTTGTCCCATAAAATAGAGAGACTCCATGCTTTGATTCTCCTCCATTCAAGCTGCCTGCAATTCTTTCAATCTGGGGCAATCATCAGTTTTGTGATTCTAAGTACATAAGCCACAAATTTGAACAGTATTTAAAGGACATTATTTTAATGGGTGTTTCTTTCTACATTTAGGGCAGAAAATAGACAAGGCTTGGTCTTGTTGGTCCTATTATTCTTGTCTTTTCTTGGTCTTTGATGTTTCGACTTGTGTGCCTAAGGTACTCAATAAATCAGTCTTAAAATCTTCTAAGAGATTCCCAAGCTCAGCTCTAGAGATACCACTGGTTGCAGATTTAGTGACTTTGGTAGTGACATCCCTTTTTCTAGTTCTAGCCTTTCCTCTTGAATAATTTTGACATAAGTCTTGTATCTCATCAAAGGGTAAGTAGGAGATGTTACCTTTTCCCATAACATTCAAAATATCCAAATATTCTTCTCTTATTCCTTTTAAAAATAATGTCTGAATGATCTCAGGTGTCAAAGAATTGTATTTGGATTTCTGCAGGTTGTATGAGAATCTTTCTAGATACTCTTCCAAGCTTTCATCTTCCTGTTGAGACATTCTGACAATGTCATCTTTTAAATCCTTTGATTTGCAATATGTCTAATATTTTCTAAGAAAGATTTTCCTCATCTCATCCCAGCTAGTTATAGAATGCCCTCCTAAGCCCATGAACCATTTCAAGGCAGTTGCTTTAAGAGTAGCAGGGAAAAGACGAAGCTTGTGGGTGTCATCAGTATATCCATAAGTTCGACACAAAATATCAAACTCGAATAGGAAATAATCCATATCTTCAGAAGTCATACCATAGAAATTTGGTAGGACAGATGGTGGAATATTCTTCATTTTTACCTCTTCCCCTAGGATGATGCTAGTGTCCAAGATGGGGAATTTAAAGGTGGCTTCCTGATCTTCTTCTGTTCTTTCATCCCTCTCATGTCTCCTCTCGTCTTCCCTATCATGTCTCCTCTCTTCTTCTCTTCTCTCTTGTCTTAGTTTATTTTCCATTTCTAACCTTCTCTCATACTCCCTTCTCTGTTCTGCAGTTGGCCCTTTTGATGTTTCTTCCTCAGCCTTTTTAAAAGTACCAACTGTTGTAATGAAACCTTTTTTATCAGGTAAAGAAGTTCCTGTTACTTCTATTTTCGGGGGGTTTTTGATAAATCTTCCTTTCTCATCTCTTTGTCTTGACATAAAACTAAAATCTATTATTTATTTATTTATTAGAAAACTAAAGTTCCTAAGTCTGCTTCTAAAATGCCTCCCCGACAACGGCGCCAAATGTTGGGCTCCAATCCACTAGTGTAGATTAAACCTTGATTTTATGTCAATCTGGAGTTTGTAGACTTAGAGGGATATCCAAATATAGGGACTCAAAGATAGACCTAACTGGAAATCTAGTTTACCTATGAAATAAACCTATTGAAAGCTTAGAATGCTATGACTTGAAAATACAAAAACTCCCTTACAGAAGCAACTTCATTTAATCTCTTAGTTACACAGCAATTCATATGTGAAATAGTCTGAGACAATAAAAAAAAACAAATTAAACCAAACTCTAAAATATGGATCACAAGACTCTGCCTATTACCTCAACATTGAATAAGCAATCAAATATTACTTTTCCTTATAGGAAAGCATTCACAATGTATAACTGTTCTCAATACTTCATCATTGAATAAGCAAGGAATGTACAACGATTTGATATTGAGATAATAGTCTGAACCATTCCTACAGCATGTAACTGATGAAGTAATAGAGTTTATAAAACTTGTTCAAACAATCCAACTCATTCTGCAATAGTTATAATGAAGAAATTGAATTCTATAGGAAATAAGACATACCACTGGCAACAATATGAAAAAGGTGTGTAGACTTGGTAAAGGGGGCCCTCCAATGCCTCGTTTACACATGCAGAGAGAGAAAATCACAGAGCTTAAACTTCGATTGCATTCACCATAGTAAATTGAGCATACACAGTAATCAAACTCCATGGTCTTGACTCTAGAACAATATGCGTTTGTAATCTAGCAGCGCCCTTTCTCATATGTTTTATCAAATACTTATACAAACTTTTAAAAAACTAGAAATTCTATTAATCTGGAAAACTAATAATGACATACAATCCTTGAGATCCTCTATCAGATCCATAAAAATAGACAAAATCTGAATTGCCCTGCTTTTGTGCTGAGTGGTAGCATAGGTGGTCATCTTTGACCGGCATTGACTCAACACCTGTGAGAACCACATCATCTGTTCGTTGGAAGGTTAACCATCCTTAGACATTAAGGATATTTTCCCCATCTCTCAGTTTACACCTAGCTGGCTTGCAAGTATCCAACCTAGGAGACATTACGGGAAGTTAGCACATCCTGTAATTCTAAATAAAACCTTAATTTAAATGCCTTAAAAAATCTCATAATTCAATTTGTTAAGAAGCAAAAAAATTTATACCTTTAACCAAAGTTTTGTGAATGAAATTAAGGCTTTATGAATCAGTATGAAGGTTTATGGAGGAAACTGGAAGGTATTTAGTTAACAAAAATAGGTCAAAATGGTGCCCAACAATCTGCACCATGGAACTAGGGAATAATAATATGAAACATGGAACTAGGGCATCATCATTTGAAACATGGAACTAGAACATCATCATATGAAGCATGGAGCTAGAGAATAATCATCTACAACATGGAAATGGATCATCACTTGCAACATGGAGCTGTAGCATCATCATCATCTGCTGGAGCATCATCATATGCAGCATGGAGCTGGAGCAACATCATTTGCAAAATGGAACTAGATCATCACCTACAGCATGGAGCCATAGCATCATCATCATCTGCATCCGCATGGAACTGTTGGGATATCATCATCATAATCTTCACTATAGAGCTGAAGTATCAACATCTTCAGTATAAAAATAGATACATCACTAACAACAGCATAACGAGGCTGACTCATCAGCATAAATCTATAATAACAACAACAACATGTGACAGGTGTAACAACATCATCATCAAAAACTCAAGGCTAGAGCAACATCATCTATGACAACAAAATGAGGTAGGTGTATCAACAATCAACATGATCATTCCTTTTGGAATTACAGAATCATGGAAAACATGGGAGATCCTTTCCTTTCGGAACTACAGGATCATGTACAACATAGGTGATCTTTTTCTTTTAGAATTATAGGATAATGGACAACATTGGTGATCCTTTCCTTTAAAAATTACGGGATCATGGACAACACTGGGATTGTTTCCTTTTGGAAATATTGGATCAGGGGCAACACATCTGTGGTACTCATGAGATGATCCTTCCTTTCAGGATTACGAGATCAAGTCTTTACGGAGAAACCAATTGGGATCATAGCTAACACATATGTACACAGGATGGTCATTCCTTTTGGAAATATGGGATCAAGTCCAACATTGGTGATCCTTCCTTTCAAAATTGTAGGATCTCCAACCAACAATTTTAGATGATCCTTCCTTTCGGAATTACGGGATCAATTCCACCAATCAACATCCTAGGTGATCCTTCCTTTCAAAACTACGAGATCAAGTCTATCAACCAACATCTAAGAAAATCCTTCATTATGGAACTTTGGGATCAAATCTATAAAGATCAACATTTAAGACGATCCTTCCTTTTGGAATTATGAGATCAAGTTTAACAAGATCAACATTTAAGATGATCCTTCATTTCAAAAATATGGGATCAAGTCTATCAAGATCAACATTTAAGACGATCCTTCCTTTCGTAAATACAAGATCAACTTTAAAAAGATCAACATTTAAGACGATCCTTCCTTTCGGAATTACCAGATTAAGTTTAATAAGATCAACATTTAATACAATCCTTCCTTTCATAACTACAGGATCAAGTCTATCAATATCAACATTTAAGATGACCCTTCCTTTCAAAATTATGGGATCTAGTTTGAAAATATCAACATTTAAGATGATCCTTCCTTTCAAAATTATGGGATCAATTTTAACAAGACCAACATTTAAGATGATCCTTCCTTTCGAAATTACGGGATCAAGTCTAAGGATGATCAATACCAGGTGAGCTACCTGCTGCGATCAGGATACCATAGTATCATCAATTCTACTCTCCCTTTCGAGGGAAGTCCTTACGGACAACACCTAGCTTGTCTCGAAATTATTCAAACTTCACATGAGACAAAGGATTAGTGAACACGTCTGGAACTTGCTCATATGTGCTCACATATTACAACTTTTTAGGTCCCTTCTGAACCATGTAATGAATGTAGAAGTACCATATTTCTATGTGCTTCATCTTATCATGGAACACAGGGTTCTCTATAATATTTATGCAGATTTGGTTATCACATAGAATCATGGTAGCATCCATCTCTAGATCGAATAGATCTGACAATAAATTCTGAAGCCATTTGGATTCACAACTCATGGAACAAGCTGCAATATTTCTGCTTTTGCAGTTCTATGAGAAACATTGGACTTCTTCCTACTTAGCCATGGTATCATGGCTGACCCCAAATTGAAGCATCCTACTAAATTTATCTTTCTATATGAGAAACTTCCTGCCCATTCTAAATCTATATAACCATACACTTTGAAGTCATGATCTCTAATGATACCATAGTCTACGGTACCTTTCAGGTACCTCATCACATGATTTATGGCTACAATGTGAACCTGTCTGGGATCAACCAGATACTATCTCAATTTGTTCACAACAAATCACACATCTGGTCAGGTATTCATCAGATACATCAATAAACCAATAATCTATCTGTATAGTGTCACATCCACTAATTCTGATGAAGCATTAGCCAACAACTTCAAGTGTGTATCCATGGGTGCATCGATGGATTTACATTCCAACATGTCAAAAATTTTCAATATTTCTACTGGATACTTCCATTGGTTAAGGAAGATTCCTTTTGGGTTTTTTCATACTTCAAGACCTAGAAAATAATGCATCAAGCCAAGCTCTGTCATCTCAAATAATACAACAAGCTTCTTCTTACACACTAAGATTTTCTTCTCATTACCTATCAGGAATAAATCATCCATGTATAACAATAATATGACAGGTTCATTATCCATAACCTTGAAGTAAAGGTTAGGATCAACCTTACTTTTGGTAAATCCAAAGGTTTTTAGGAAACTATTGATTCTTCCATACCAAGCTCTTGGATCTTACTTAAATCCATACAAAGCCTTCTTTAGCTTACAAACATATGTCCTTCTGTCTTCGACTTCAAAACCTTGTGGCTATTACATGTACACTTCTTTTTCAATACTTCACCATTTAGGAAGGATGTTTTCACATTCATTTGGTGTAACTTCCATTTCGTCTTGGCTACAAGTGCCATGATGGTTCTGATATAAGTGTAACTTGCTATTGGAGAAATGTCTTTTCATAATCAATTCCTTCCTTTTGAGAGAATCCATGGACTGCAAATATGGATTTGTATTTCTTAATACTCCCATCGTCTTTATGTTTTATCTTGTAGATCCATTTGGAAGATACCACACGTTTGCCCTCTGGATTAACAAGTTATATAACTTGACGAAAACCCGTCATTGTTGTCGTTTTTTTGGGGGTCAATTTAAGTAGTTGTTTTTGTCTCTGTTTCAAAAAGTGTGTATACTGGTAGATCCATTTTTCATTTCAAGCCATTTTTTTTGAGATTTTCAAACTTCTTGCTCATAAAGTAACTATAATTTTTCGTTGCAGGCACATTTGTTTCTTCTTCGGATTTTACAAAAAAAATGCATTTAGTACCTAGTTACAATGCAAAAACATATACATTTTTGAGTTTTTCCTTTAAACATTTCTCTTGAATAATTCATTTTTGGGGAAAATTTGAAATAAAAAAGAGAAAATAAAGACATTTCAAACCATTTTTAACCTATTTTCATATATTTTATGCATAAAAATGACATTATTTAACATTATTTTCCATAAAGTGACGATTCACATAAACTCAACAAAAAGTATACCATATAGTTGTAAATAACATATGAAAAACATAATAGTTATTCTCAAAATAAAATCTTAAAGTCAAAACATTACATAATATCTTATAAAAAACTTTCCAAGTTTGGCCTCAACAACATGAAACTAATCAAGAATATCATGCAGACTAAAATCTAAGTTTGATATTCTCCTCAACGTCATGAAACTAATCAAGAATATCATCTAGACCAAAATATTCATTGAAATTGACATTTTCTACAGCTTGGCTCTCTTCCTAGACCTCATTGTTTTTTGCCATTTGTCCTTCTACTTCTGCGAAATGCCCAAAGTGATAATTTCCAAACATCCCTTTTCATGGTGGTTGAGTATATTTTGAGATTTTCACCACAAGTGACTCATGGAATTCTTCTTTGTTCAACCCAACTTCCTTTATTTCATCTGAAAGAAATTTCATAGCATTAATTCGTTGCTTGATATAATTGCACTGTAGTGGATCATTATCTATGGATATGCAATTTCTTCCATTTTGTAAGGAGCATGTTATTATTGTACCTAATCACCACATGCATAAAAAAAAATGTTAAATAGCATAATGAGACATAAATTTAAAAAATATATAGTATAGATATATAATAATTATGACACTAGTTTCATATGTAATATCCGAAATATTACCCAATCTCGAGAACAAATCTAAAACCCAATCTCCTTCTTTTGAAAATGTATCTATGAGATAATTAATCAATGCTTGTGGTTTTTGGTAGATGTTACAATATCTCCTTTCAAATTTATTTCTTCATATGTCAACTTTTTAACCACAACATTATAAGTCAATATTTGACTATATTTTCCTTCACTCCTTTCATTGATTAAAATAGATTCATAGGTCTCATCTTTTGTCCAACATGCAAGATGTATGCTTTCAATATCACTCTTAAATGGATCACTAATCGAGCTACATATATTAGGCTTATGTCTGTAACATAATTAAATAATAATCTAATTAACTTATAAAAAAATAAATTTCATTTCTAATTTCAAATGCTTAATAACTCTACAATTATCTTACCAATGCAATTTCTTCCTTGAATTTTCCTTATCCTTGAAGTTTTTTAGCACTGCTCCTCCTTGTACATTTGAATGGAAAACAATAAATCTCCATAGAGGTGATGTTGTGATATCGATAAATCCTGAAACCACTTTATTGAATAATTGGTAAGTATAAGGCTCGCAATCATAAGTATTTTTTTTCATATTGTAGCCATGAGGGATGTCTGCAATTACTAGGAAGTACTCCTTCCTAGGAACAATATTTGCAATGTTTTCACAATCACCAAAAATAACTTTATATTGCATAGTGTCCATCCCATTCCAAATGTGATTATCAAGGGTATCCTCAAGTTCGACATTTGCAAGGAGTTTCCTTCTTTGTCATTCTATTTTGGGTCTTTGAGTATGAATTTTGAAAGCCTCTAGTATTGAACTCTTCTTTGGCGTCTTTGAGAAAAAAAATATATGCATAAGTTAAAAAAATATAAATGAATTGGCTTGCAAATAAATTAAATAGAATATATCATAAATCAACATACCTTTTTGTATGCAACAAATTTTTTTCTCAAGTTTTCTATGGAGCTTGAGTCTGGATAGTTGCACCTGACATCATCCCAACTCTTCTCCCCCAACATTTTAACCATATCCTCTTTTATTTTCATGTAAACATTATGACTACACAATGTAAAAAGTATATTACGTTTACAATCATATCTAATGATATAACATAATTCTTAATTAATAAAACATATTAAACTCAAAAAATAAACTTCAAAACATAAACCAATCCACAAAATTACTTTTCAAATTCATTGCACATTTCCTCCATGGATAATTCACCTGACTTTACACGTGAAAAATTGTAGATATACATGTTTCATCCTTCACACCTTGCAATGCTCTCCAAGGTGTTATAGTCATATATTTAGGCAGATTCTTGATGCCAGGGACTCCTTGACCGCTACGCCATGCAACTACTTTAATTTTCTTTACCTTTTGATTTTTTATGCCAATATTATCCCACATGTTAAATATATATTCAATCAAATCCCATATTGGCCCCATTCTAAATTCCAATTGAAAATAGTTATCTACAGCTCTGAATGCATCGCTTCCTTTTAAACCTTTTTGTTTCACCTCATCCTCTTTAATCGGGAAACCTATTGCCATACAACATTGTTTCCGAAAATCTGCATCAAATCTCAATCTATCCCCACCACATATTTGTTCAAATTCATTGTGGATAAATCTGACCCTTTGAATGAATGCCATGGAAATCCTATAGTCACTATCTGTGTTATGATCCCATGCCAATAGTTTTGCTTCCATGTCTATTAAACAAGCATAAATCATGCATTTGAATATTTGAAAAATGGATTTTTGGGGAAACTCTTGCATCAATTATCTTCTAGCCTTTGCAGAATGAACCCCCCCCCAAAAAAATAGTAGTTGTAATCAAAACACCTTGAGTCACCAAATGCATCTGTAACAGGAACATATTTTGGGTCAGCATGAACTAGGTAGTCAACCACATGTGCATAAGGATTGATCCTCATTAATGTTTTCAAGTTATGAACATGCAAGCGATGTGGTTTCCTGTTGACAAAAACCCAACCAACAAAAACCAGGTGACAGGGGTTCCACTTTGTTTACCCTCAATCCACCATGATCTCCCTGAGCATCAACACAGACAGGTTTTACCCCGTCCAACAACACCTATAGAGCGGATGAGGTCTCACTCGAGGCGTTCAAGGGAGAGCTTTCGGAGCCAAGTTTCCATAGAATAGGGGATGAAGATGTGCATTTACTTATTTAGCTAGCATTGCACAATATAAACGGATATTATTACTTATCAACATTCACATAATAATTCATCATTGNCTCCTAAGGAAAATTAATAAAATAATAGTTAAAATAATAAAATAATATTTATTAATTTTGGAGGAAGAAAAGAAAAAACTACTTTTTTTGTTTGTATTTTCAACATATCTCCCTGTGTTTTTACTCAAATTTCGATCAGGAGAGCTCGTTGGATGCAGAATTAAATTCCGCATCCAACGAGTACCCACTCAACATACTTTTGACGGGCTCCACTACCCCAAAGATAAGAAATACCTGAAAAAAATGTGATGATGATATCATCATCACATTTTTCAGGTATTTCTTATCTTTGGGGTAGCGGGGCCCATCAAAAGTATGCCGAGTGAGTAACCGTTGGATGCAGAATTTAATTCCACATCCAACAAGCTCTCCCTATCAAAATTTGAGTAAAAACACAGGGAGATATGTCGAAAATACGAACAAAAAAAGTAGTTTTTTTATGATACTTACCCCCAAATTTATATTCAAAAATTGCTTAAGAGGTGCTCCGTTTTTTTGAATTTTAAAGCATTTTGATTGGCTAATACATGATGCATGGAATTTGTATTATTTTTGGAAGGCCCATTTTAAATTGAATTTCCTCTAATGACTTAGATCGCATCATTCAGTCGTAACATGCTTCAACATACTACCTCGCAAAATAGATCTAACAAGATATCATCATTTAAGATAAGAAAACATCACATCACAGATCCTATCGTGGATTTACTTGAAATTCAACAATGGGTCGTAGAAAAAAGTAAAACAATAAAAATATAAAAGGGAACAGTAATTCAGATCAACTTCCGTCTTGTCATATTACTTTCTCGTAATGATCCATAGATTCAAAACAGTTCTGAATTCAACAAGTGCTCTTCAATTTCCTCTTCAATTCTATCTAACACTTGTAATTCTACTTCTATTTATAGGATTGTGCCTTTACATTCAAGTTCCACTTGGGAAATTTTCTAACCAATTCTTAACTGATTCTACAAAATACTGACCAATATCCGCAAAATATGGTCCAAAATACAAAAAGATAACACAAAATATGAAAAATATTCTATTTTCTGCATTACGCGCTATTCTCTTCTTGCGCTGACTTGTCCCAAAACCCTTGCCAACAGGCCCCCAACACAATATTGTGGCTCTCCCTTGAGCCACGTCAGTTGAACGTGGTGTACTCAATGTTTTTTAACTTGAAGCCATCATACCGTTGAGTGATATCCTTTACATACACTGGAATTTTCTCAGCAATTCCCTGACTTCCTAGCAAATTCTACTTCAATGGTTGCTCCAACAGCTTTGCAGTTACCTCCTTCTTGTCATCCTATGTGTCCTGTAGTGCAACAATCGCTTTCATAGATAGTTGTGCTCCAATCTGTTGGAACTTGTCCAACTTCTCAGTGCACTTCCGCTATCGCTCTTAAGCCTTTCCAACTTGTTGCTACAACTCTCTGAGTTCGGATGACTATGTAATCACAATGACTAGCGGCATTGTTCTCAATGCTGTCTTTAGTGTTGCTAGTTTCTCTTATGTTTCCTGCAACTCTTTGGTTAGTTTCTCTAACTACACGTCTTGGATGACTCTACCCCAAAATTCCATTGTTGTTGTAGTGATCTTCTGTGCATCCTGTTCCATCTCTTCAAGTTGTGCCACCACTTCCTCTAAAGCAGGATTTCTCTCAACAATTTTCTGAGGAGGTGTGTTTGGATATATCATAGCATTCAAAATATTGTTGTCCTGCTACAACGACACAATAATTTCCCCAAGTCGCTTTGCTTTCGTGACTGCATCTAGTTCTGCGGTGTTTTATGTGACGTGCTTAAAGGCATTTGCACCTGCCATTTCCACTTAGACTTGATTGTCAAAAAGTTGGGCCTTTTTGAATATGAGTCAATTTGTTTCTTTTTTTAGCTCTGTGATCTCCTCAATAATCTTCATTTGCAACTCTTCTTGTGCTCTTTTCATTACTTCGATCTCTTGCACTTTGTATTCCATCATCTTCTCCTTTGCGTGGCACAATTCTTCGACCTCTTTGTGCATCGCTTCCTCTTTCTCCTACGACCATAAACACTGGTCACATATATCCTTCTATCAGTCAACCAACTCCTGGTTGGCAACCCATTGCATGTGTACCAATGTTTGAGTAGACATCGTGTTGATATTGTTTATGTATTTGTAACTTTGGAATGTATTCACTTGTATATTTTATATTGTATTTCATTGTACCCCAACGAAGATGTTTGTTCCTCTAATCAGGAGAGCCATTAATATAATAAATTCATGTAAAGTCATTGAGGTTAACCCTCCATTGTAAGTTGGGGCAATAGTCCCCACAGTTGAGGGGTATTAGTGTTATTAGACTCTCCTAGTGAGGTCGACCCTATAGACTAATTGTTAAGTGGAAAACTAGTATAAATAGAGTGAGACTCTCTATTTGAAACACACATTCACTCAATAGTAGCACATGAGTGAGAGAGAAGTTGCTTGCACAAGTGAGAGAGAGAATAGCTGTCGGAGATCATCTTTGTCTCTTTGGGTTTTACTTTTTCTATTGGTGCTCATTCTATTTCTAAGGAAGTTGCGAGGTTTTCTCCTTTATGGTTTCCCTGAGGAAAACTCTTTTTGTCTGTTGTCTCTTGTGATTATTGATGTGCATGTTATTCTCTTAGATAAGATCCTAGATCATATTGATTAAATGATAAAAATATAACATGGTATCAGAGATAACCTGAGAAGAAGACATTGTGCAGCTGCAAAAGTTAGGGATTCTTACTTTTTGGGTCTCTCTCCATAGATCATTAGTAAAAGAAGGCTAGGCTAACTCTCCATTGAAGGGAACATCTTTCTGTCGAAGTAGAATTTGATTACAGGCATTTTCAATTCTTGTCCTGTCACTGCTGCGGGAAATTATGGATTTTTCTAGAAGAGGAATTTTTGAGTGAGCCTAGCATAGATTTCTATCCTCCTTAAAATCTAAATTTAGAGACCAAGATCGAAGTTTTTGGTTGGGTAGAACTCCAGGAAAGTCAAACCCTAATTTGAAAACCCTAAAAGACTAAAAATAGTCATTTTTGTGCATTTTCTATATCTCAAGATTGGAGAAGGCTCAAGCACCAAAAATTTTATAGGTCACACATAAATTCCTAATGTACCATGTGTAAAAGTTTCGGCCTGAGATTTGCTATATTCTGGTATATATGATTCCTCCAAATTAGGGTTCCATCCTCTCCCAGGATTCATCCCTAGACATGACACCTAGGGAGAATTGCTATATCTTGGGCTATGAATGTCTAAATGAAATTTTGTAAGAGTTTACAAGTATGAAACAAATTTTCAGAACCCGAAGGTAAAAAAATTGACATGTGGCAGTATGTACAGTTTGTTATGCTGAACAGTCCTGAAATAAGTCACCTTGGGAAAAATATCATAAGTCCCAATTGGTGAAACCAATTCTTCTCAAACCTACGGTGTTGGAAAGAGAAGATATGAAGCTACTTCAGTTCAAATTTTCAGACACAGAGGAGCAGTAATTTAGGAGATACCATAGAAACAATATCAGGAAATTATGTAGAAGAAATTGAAGAAAATTAGGGCATCATATATTTTGCAGTTCTGATCACATTTTTGGGAAAATAAGTATGTTGCTCAGATCACCTTGAGGAGGCACATATTTCTATCCAATCAGATCAGAAAGGTTCCATGTTTTGAAAATTAGGGTTTCTCTGACAAACCCTAGATCAGCAAGCTCCGAAACCAGGACAAACATCTCTAATCGGTAAGATCTAATCTTTTGCTATTTACATTTGAGGTTCTCATTTCAAAATGACTAATCACGCCAGCTTGATGACAAGCTTGGTGAAGCTGACAACTTCCAAGTATGGAATTATACGAACTTTGTGATCCTTGAATAAATTGACTTAGATCAGTATTTCAGTAAGGAATTTCGAAGAGTCAAAGGGAGATGAGGCTAAGGCTACAACCAAGAGAATCATTGCATATTCTATTAAAGATAATCTCATCCCTCATGTGTTATCCTTGAACACACCAAAAGGAATTGTTCGATGCTATGATGAAGCAATCGAATAATAATAAGATATTGTTATAACCAAAATGAATGGCCTCCCATGATCATGGGATTTATTGATTTGGGGAATGTGTGCCAGAAGGAAGTGATTACCTACAACAGAATCTAGGAAAAGTGCACACAATAATAAGCTCAACTCATAATAAGAGAAGAGAATATTGGAGCAACTGAAGATCAAGCTCTCATGATTCAAAGAAGAATCCCTCAAGCAATGAGAAATATGAGGGACTCAATTCTTGAAGAACCTCTTATCCATCTTAGAATTTGGATAAGAAATGATGATGTTATGAATAAAGAATATGATGATGCTGAAGGCTCAAGAAGGAGTCTACCCATGAAAAAAATAGAGATAAGTATTCAATTGTCATTTCATGATATTGTTTGATTATGCATTTTTTATATGTTCAGTTAATGTGTTATGCATGATAGAATGTTTCCATTAATTAAAATATACTAATAATATGCATATGATGAGTAAGTAGCCCATAGTGATATACAACTCTACATTTCTACTTATATAGAATGAAACTTATTTGCTGACATATTGGATTAGTGCACAATCTCAAATGATGTAATGGTAGAGATGGAAGGCATCTAGAAAGTTTCTGTGGTATATGGATGAATGTTGTATTGGATAAAATAGTCACATGATTATATCCTTATGCATAAGAATTTTCCATTATGAATATACCTTATGAAATGTTTCTAACCATACAACTGGTGCATTTGACTTGTAGGAAATATTGCGTACAATCACCTACAAGAAAATAAGGATGAGACTTTTTCTGAAGAACAAGTGACGACAGTTCAAGATTCACTCCGATAATCATACATGAAGAGGAACCTAAAGCTTCTCGGGTCAAAGACACCATGGATAAAGAAAGAGCTTCAGAAGAATATAAAGAGAATGATAGATCCACCTCAAGAAATGAAGACCACCTTAGGCACGATAAATAATCCAAGATGAAGAATAATATGATGATACTTTCAAATAAAGAAAGAGGCCTCATACACACTCTAGTTATATGACATTGTTGAGCAACATCATTGATGCAGAGCCATCCAACTATGAAGAAGTAGCCAAGAAGAAAGGGAAGGAGAGCACCAATTCAAGAAGAATGATGTCTAGGATGTGGTATCGAGACCTGAAGGGAAGTCCATAGTGTCTTCCATATGGATCTACAAGATCAAGCATGCAATATATGGAAACATCGTGGGATACAAGGAAACATTAGTAGCATAGGAAGTTACTTGTCACTCTAGTACATAATGTTGCAATACATAGAGTATGAAAGGTAGAGGGAGAATGATGCCCCGCTTTAGAGGGAGTGACTGCAAAAGATCCTAAGGTTTGACATGGCATGATAGGATGGATAGATTACGAAGGAATCTAGGATTTACTAAAGTAAAGTGGATTCCAACCTTTTCTTCAAGGTTGAAGGCAGAAGACCAGTGATGATCCTGTTATATGTCGATGACCTGTTCCTGACAGGAAAAGAGGAACTCTTTAAAGTTGCAAGAAGGAGACTTGTTGTCGAGTTTGAGATGAAGGACTTGGGTATGATGCACTACTTTGTAGACATGGGGTGTGGTAGAGTGCAGATGGAATCTCCCTTAGAATAAGGGAAATATGCAATGGAGATCCTGAAGAGGCTCGGGATGATGGACTGCAAGGCCATGGCCACATCTATGGCATCGAACTTGAAGCTATTGAATGATGCTTCATCAGAGACAGTTGATGCCACGATGTATTGTCAGATGATTTGTTAATTGATGTTCTTGATGGATCTGAGACATGCTCACCTAGTTACAAAGCATGTAGTGAGGTACCTGAAGTGTACAATTGAGTATGGGTTCAAGTATGATACGAATTATAAGACTAAACTGCATGGTTATGTTGATTCGGATTGGTAGCGCCACTAAGAAGAAGATCACCCTAGGTTTCTTCTTCAGTTTGAGATCTAGTATGGGCTACTAGTTTGGCAGGATTCAGTATTGCATGGTGCTGAGTACAACCGAGGAAAAATATGTTGCCACTTTCTCGACTATTTTTGAGAGAGGAGAAGTGAAGCTCCAGTATGTGATCCAGATCAAGATCTCTCGAAAGAAGGAGTGATGAGTTCTAGAATAGCTAGTGAGATAGGTTGTTTGATAATATAATCCCGGTGAAGCTCGTAGGTTTCTCAGACGTAAACAGTCATGTAGGTTGTCCTTGGATGTAATCAGTCCTAGTGAAGCTTGCAGGTTATCCTTAGACGTAATCAACCCTGATGTGATTCTATCCTAGAACTAACCAGAGTGAATTTTGAGTACTTCAGAGAGAAGTTTGTTGTTCTTTAGATCAAGGTTCCTTCCAAGGGGAATTGATGAGTCTGAGAGCCTTTCTGACATGGTGGTAGGATGGGCCTCCCATGGTCATATGTAAGTGTAGAGCATTTCTGACATGGTGGTAAGTGGGGCCTCCCATGGTCAAATGTAAGTGTAGAGCCTTTCTGACATTATGGTAAGAGGGGCCTCCCATGGTCATATGTAATCATAGAGCCTTTCCTCGGATGGTAGATGGTGTGTTCTACCATGCTGTTGGATGTAAGTGTAGAGCCTTTCCCTAGATGGTAGCAGGTGTCTCCTACCATTCCTGTGGATGTAAGTGTAGAGCCTTTCCAGGATGGTAGTAGGTGTGTCCTACCATGCCGATGGATGTAAGTGATGGGAGCCTTTCCTAGATGGTAGTAGGTGTGTTCTACCATGCTGGTGGATGTAAGTGCTGGGAGCCTTTCCCAGATGGTAGTAGGTTTGTCCTACCATGCCGCTAGATATAAGTGCTGAGCCTTTCTGACACAGTGGAAGGTTCGGCCTCCCATGGTCGGATATAAGCGCTGAATAATATGTATACCTACATGAAGGCTAGGCTTAAAAATAGCATGAAAAAGGGTTGGCTCTGTAGAACTTTCTATGATGAGTAGAATTGAGAGATAACACCATTTTCTCAAGATAGTAGCAACAGTGATGATGATGATGATCCAACTTCAATGAGGATCCAATGATGAAGACTTGTGCTGATGAACTGTGTCAAGAGAATACCTTCCTAGTTAAGAGGGAGTGTTGATGTATTTGTAACTTCAAAATGTATTCACTTGTATATTTTATATTGTATTTCATTGTACCCCGACATAGATTATTGTTCCTTCTATCGAGAGAGTCATTAATATAATAAAATCATGTAAAGTAATTGAGGTTAACCCTCCATTGTAAGTCGGGGAAATAGTCCCGACAGTTGAGGGGTATTAGGGTTATTAGACTCTCCTAGTGAGGTTGGACCTGTAGAGTAATTTTCAAGTGGAAAACTAGTATAAATAGAGAGTGAGACTCTCTATTTGAAACATAGGCTCACTCAACAGTAGCACATGAGTGACAGAGAAGTTGCTTACACAAGTGAGAGAGAGAACAACTATCAGAGATTATCTTTGTGTCTTTGGGTTTTACTTTTTCTATTGGTGCTCATTCTATCTCTGAGGAAGTTGTGGGGTTTTATCCTTTATGGTTTCCTCGAGGAAAAAACTTTATGTCTCTTGTCTCTTGTGATTATTGTTGTGCATGTTATTCTCTCAGATAAGATCCTAGATCATATTGATTAAATGGTAAAAATCTAATAGATATCTAGTGTGACATTCTGCACCTTTCATAGGAAGGTATTCAAGTACTCTTGTCTAGCGTTAATCGAAGTCGGGGAAATTTGAACATTCCTAGCCCACGACTTGGTGCTTATTGACACATACACTTGCATAGTCGCACTCTTTGGTGCTCTTTTTGAAACAATATCATATAAAAAATCTAATTTATTCCTTACCTCTATGAATCCTTCTTGAGCCGATTTCTTCATTTCCTTGGAAGCTGCATTAATCGCATCATTAACCGCCTTGACTAGTTGGTTCAGTTGTGCTTCCATTGCTGACACAGTGCTACTGCTTGCAGCCTGATCCATGTGCCTCTTTTTTTGAATTTCATTGCATATGTGCTTTGCTTCCTTATCATTGGGTTTTGCTGATGACTCATCATCTGATTCATGGTGACTTTGCTGGTCATTTTTGCGCACAGGGTCACTAGGTGCATTTGCGAGAGGCCCCATCAATACTTTGTCTGCACTAACCAGTTCTCACCATGCGACAGACAAGTAATCAACCACTGTGTTCAACTCTTCATCGTACAAATTATAAGGCATCGGAAACCATTACCTATCTGTATCATGCCATGCTCGTACATGTATGATGTGCGATCCTATTGCGAAACGAGCGATCCTATGATACTTTGTTGCAGCTTCCTCTGATAATTGAGGAACTTTCGTCACTGCCGCCTGTAGTGGTTCCCAGTAGAACCAAAAGAGGATTGCGTAATCCTCTTTCCTTGTAGGTTCCTCGACCCACCATAGATTTTGATACTGTGTGCCCTTGCACACCTTAATCATTGCAAAATCCATACCTTGGTAATCGATTGGATCCATCCAAGCCACAAGTGTGATTAAAATTAGTAGCCAACTATATGCAAAAGGTTGTTCTCCTTCCTAGACCTCCACCGCGTCCTCCGTCAACTGATTCATCAAGAATAGTGACCAATTCATTTGTATGCCTTCTACGCATTGTTTTGCACATGCAATCACTCCTAAGTTACACTGAATGGGATGATTTTTCCTAACGATATTGCTTGCTAGAATCCATATGCCAATACAAACTATCCGATCGTTAATTATATCAATATGATAGTCCCTCCCATTGGGATGCAAGTTGTATTTCTTATTTAATCTTGTTGCTAGCCACTTGTCATTATCCTGCCCTCTGAAGTATTATGAGGGGTTTGGTCCATATTTCGGCAACCCCATGATATCTAAGATGAAATCAACTGTGATCCTAACTGGGGTATCCATCTATAACATTCCTCCATGAAAGAAGGACAAAATCTACTTAACGCAATAATTTTCCTCATTCAGTCACCCAAAGTGCGGCATATTGATTAAACCCAACAAACCAACCTTATCCAGCCCCTTCGCCCAATCATGTGCGATGAAAAATATTGGCCCACCCCTGATTGTGGGAAATGGCACATAGGGCTCATTTGCTACTATTAGGATTATTAATCCTCCCTTGTCCAATTTGGTCATATGTCTAAATTGGGAGTCATGTCTAAATCAGGAGTCCATCTAGTCTATTTATAGTCATTAACACCATTGGGTCCACTTGGCCTAATTGGGCACATGTTTTAGATACTAAAATGCGGGGAACACTAATTAAGGCTCACTGCCACTGATTGCACTTGATTGCATCAGTTTAGGAGCCTCCTAGACCAATCCCTACAATTTAGGAGCCACTGGGAGTGCCGAAACCAACCAAGGTTAGTTCAGTTTAGTTGATGACTGGTTAAGCTGAGTTAGGAGTCAGTTACATTCAGTTCTAGTACTCTACATTCAGTTAGCGCTAGGTCTTCATGGATGCACTAAGGAGGGGTGTATTTCTCACCTGCCACAGTCAGTTAGCCTTAGTCAACACTGAATTTAACACTTGAGTTGTGGTTTAGAACTCCAATCAACTCCGGTTATGGTTTAGACAAGGTCAGTTAACTATTGAGTCCTCCGACGATGATTTAGACAAGGTCTTAGTTACCTACAGTCAAGTAGAGTCTAATCAATTCGAATTTCCTCATGTGGATTCGAATTGCATGTGTCTATTTAAGCCATTGTACTTCATTGTAATTATTATCTAATTACTCTTTGATTAATGAAAAGCATTCACAGATGCAAGCCATTTTTGCACTGTTTCATTCTTCAATAACTGAGTAAATTGTGTGATCTATCATGTGAGTTGTGTGTTTTTCCACAAATCTATGTGCTCAATTTAATATGGTATCAGACCCTCAGTGGACAAGGCACTTCTCCTCCTCAGATCTCCTACTAGATCATTTTTTGAGCGAAATTGCTCCTTCCAACACTGCACCAAAAGCGGAGAATTTACCACTTAATACCCCAAGCAAAGGAATTGTTGATCAAGCTTGATTGATTAACTAAGCTGGGTGGGAAGAAAATTCCAAAAGTGCAGGTTGTCCGATCTTATGGTGCCTTTTTTTTTGTTTTTGCAGGTACAAATTCGAAATGAATTCATCAGTTCCCCTTCTGACCCGATCCTCAGACTATTATGAATGGAAGGTGAAGATGATTATATTTCTGTAAAAAAAAGATCTCCTTTGGGTGTCTAATGGAATTGGTAGAAAGTATTTTGAGAGTGAAAATTACTAGATAAATGCAAAGGATGCAGCTTTTGAAATAATGAAACTGGCTCTCTTTCCTAGCTTGCGCTACCTCAGTAGATCTATTAAAGATCCACAGGAACTCTGGACAAGATTGGACAGAACCTTTGGAATGATTGATGAGGATCATAATAGCACTTTGGAGAGCACATCCAACACCATAAGCATCCTTGATCCAAAAATCTCGGCCTCCACTCTCTCTGATGAAGTTGTTCAAGATGAAGAAGAAGCATAAGCTTCTACACAGTCAATTCGAATTGAAGACAGTCTCCATGCAGTGACTCCTTCTCCTGATGCTCCAAAAGTTCATGAGATCTCCGATATCTCATCTTATCATATTGATGAAATATAAGAAGACAGTTGAATCTCTGATATTGAATAAAAATTCTGCTACACTTCCATGCAAACATTCACCGGTGATTTTCCTTTGAATTCTGTGCAAAATTTACCAGTAATTGCTTCCGAAAGTGAAGAGAAATTTGATTTTTATCCCTCTAATGTTGTTGCTGGTGTGAAAATATGTGATACCTTGGATATTTTGGAAGAAATATCAGATTACCAGAGTGATCCATTCGCTCCCCATGATCTAGTTTTTCTAGCAAATTCCTGCAAGATTGCATGCACCAAAATTTAGAATTTTGAAGAAGAAGAAAGCTGTGCATCCACCATCTCGGTTAACCATTTATTTGAATCTGATATTAAAATTATTGGATCTGATATGATATTATTTAGATATTATCTAATATTTCTTGTTTTAATATATCAAATTGGTAATCTTTTAGTACCGCCTGTAGCTTTTCTCATCAACGGTGTGAAGAAACAAGTACCGCAAGTCTCCTACAAAACTGTTGCTGGGGATTTGATTCCATTTCACAGTTTTGGATCTATTTTGAACCTGTTTAGATCTGATTTACTTTATGATATGATATTATTTGGTTCATATTTTAAAATTCAAAAACTTTCAGTCATGCTTGTAGCTGCTCTCACCAATTCCGGTGTGAAAAATCAAGTACCACACTTTCTCTTCAAAACTGCTGATGTGGATTTGGTGTTAGTTTCCTCATATGAGGTTGCTGATATTTTATTATGTGATTCATTATCTATTTCAGAAGCTATATCATACTATGGATCTCAAGCATTCTCTCTCAACAGTCCCAGTGCTTCTCTATCATTGATCACATGCTCATCTCCTCACATAACTAGTAAAGAGGAAGATTTTCTGCATTCGCTTGGACACTTGCTCCTAACAATTGGGGATGTTCTTACCACTCATGGTTTTATGTTCATGGCTGAAACATTTCAGTTTCTTGAGTGTTCCTCACATGTTCTGAATCCTCAAGAACCTTTTCTCACTTATCAGTTGACTTTAGTTGCTCTACATGGGTCCAATCTTCATTCGGCAGTTGTCTATATTTCTGATTTAGTTGAGCATATAATTCTTATTACAAAGAGAAAGATTCCTCCAAACATAATTATGGAGAGGTTCAAATGCCAGGCCCCAGGATACCTATGCACAGAAGAACCAGATTGATCTTGATTCTACCTGCTTAATTAGAGGGGTTTTTTTTTTTCCATTTGGTTTTTCCCTAGCACCTTGTTTTTGAGCAGTTACTTTAATTTACTTGATGTAATGGGTGACCTATGGTCTTAGTTACCAGGGCCCATAGATTGTACAAGTTAGCATTCATGGGGGGCGTTAGGATTATTAATCCTCCATTGTCCAATTTGGTCATATGTCTAAATCGGGAGTCATGTCTAAATCGAGAGTCCATCCAGTCTATTTATAGTCATTAACACCACTGGGTCCACTTGGCCTAATTGGGGCACATGTTTCAGTTACTAAAGTGTGGGGAACACTAATTGAGGCTCACTACCACTGATTGTTGTTGGGGCACGCACCTTAACGGTCCTTAATTTTGGTAACTCCACAGGTTTTGTGGAAGCTTGTAAGCGGAGTTCCAACTCAAAATAGTCTTAGGGGTGTCGGGGTTGAGTCAAAGCCCTCTTTTTGTAATTAACCCATGGTTTAAGTCTAGGGTTTAGGGTTCGGGGTGCCCATGGTTTAAGCCCATGGTTTTGTAATAAGTGCACTTGTATAAATAATCACTTTTGGAAAAGAGTCAGGTTAGGATTTTAATGTAGGATGATTTGATGCGAAGCTAAGGCTAGTTTTGTAAGAAAGTTTAAGTCCCAGCTGTGTACGTGGACGACCTCTCCAGCTGTGTGCGTAGAGGGTTTTGGGTGATTAAGAGGATATGTAGCTATGTGCGCAGAGATTTGCAGCTAAGTGCGTAGCTTGAGGAATTGAAGGGATCTGCAGCTGAGTGCGCAGATCAGAACTGTGGTTTTTGTAAAGAGTTGAATAAAACACAGTTCTGTGGACGTAGCCCCTAAACTGGGGGTGAACCACGTTATATCTTGTGTTGTGGTTCTTTTGTGTTGTCTCTGTTATGTTCTTTTATGCATTGATAAGTAGATAACTGATAAGTAAGATCACTACTAAATACTAACTTTGCTGTGAATTCCCAGTTAAGGGTTAAGAAAGACACTGTTTGTTTATCTAACTGCGAAGCTATATAAGTGCGTAGCTTGAGGAATTGAAGGGATCTGCAGCTGAGTGCGCAGATCAGAACTGTGGTTTTTGTAAAGAGTTGAATAAAACACAGTTCTGTGGATGTAGCCCCTAAACTGGGGGTGAACCACGTTATATCTTGTGTTGTGGTTCTTTTGTGTTGTCTCTGTTATGTTCTTTTATGCATTGATAAGTAGATAACTGATAAGTAAGATCACTGCTAAATACTAACTTCGCTGTGAATTCCCAGTTAAGGGTTAAGAAAGACACTGTTTGTTTATCTAACTGCGAAGCTATATAAGTGAATGTCGAAGATTTGTATTGTATGATTATTATTTGTTAAAAGGATAAAGGTACAGTAATATCCCTCTTCTGCTTGCAGAAACCTGATTCTACGGCACCCCATAGTTGTTTCGGGTGAGACCGCAACCTGTTCGCAGGTTGTTACTGAAAGGGCCAACACTGTGGGTCTTTTGTTGGTGCGAAGACAAAAGTATAGAACCCAGGTCTTCCCTAAGCCCAACAAATTGGTTTCGTTTCCAGTTGAACTCAGTATCTACTCAAGAGGGGTTTACGTCGTACCTGGAGGGCTATGTTTTGGAGGCCCTCAGTGAAAGAAATCAGTGATTGGATTGAAGAGACTTATCTGAAATTTGTTGAACAAGAGAACAAAGATCCACGTCATAGTTCAGATGACTTTTTACAAAGGTACATTTTTTCTGATGTTTATGAAATTTTCTTTGGTAGTATCCACATAGAGTTGCACCAGTGGTTATCTAGGTTGACAAAGAGAAAGACGAACTTCCAATAAGGCCAGTTTCTTGATTGGACCCCCGCAAGAATTAATATATTGAAAAGGGTGAGCAACGAGATATCCCAAGCTATTGATTTCTGGACAACACGAACCCTTGAAGCATTTGTGATGGAGTTCACCATTGACACAAGTACTTCCTTCAGTGAAGCCGAATGAAAGTTTTTCAAAGGACCAAGGGGTAAGTACTTGAATTCCTTTAATTTGAAAATTAAAATGCTACTGGCTGAAAAAGGTATATTGCTCATTGAATCAGACTGTTAGATTTAGTAGTACTAACTTATGTTTGGAAGTGAAAGTGACTTCGATGAGCAAAGTGGTTTTCTGCGAAGTGGTAAAAGATACAAGAGGAATTTTGGATCCTATACCCTAGGTTAGGATATCGAGTATACCCCTGTAAGTCCAGCAGACCCGACGCTTGATGAAACCCCTTCCGTTGGAAACCTCCCGGTAACCCCACAGCAAAGACCTGTTATCCCTGAGAACCCGTCGCAGTCTGAAAGTAACCCTAGCCTGAGTATTCCTGTCACAGGTAAGTCTACCCCAGTAAGTTCCCCCCCGCCTACTACCAGTCCCCCTCCCTTCCCCCCTAGATCTGCGATGGCCCATATTAATGATGACATTAAGCTCCCAGTCTTGAAAGGAATTGGATCAGAGGATCTAGAACAGTTTTGGTTCTTATGTGAAGCCGTGTGGACTGCTAAGAACATTACGAATCAAGATACAAGAAGAGCGTAGCTGGTTACTTCTTTTAGAGACCGCGCTTCGACCTGGTTCATGAAGTTTTCCAGTACTCAGAACCATGTCTTGGCTGATATAAAAGCAACAATGATCAAAGAGTTCAAGAAGCCTAAATCAGAGTCATAGTGTATAACTGAACTGAAAGAGATTCAGCAGAGGTGAGGAGAATCAGTTTGGGACTTTGATTAGAGGTTCAAAGTTCTGCTAAATCAAGTTAATTTCACTATTGAACCAACACAGCATAAGGAGTGGTTCATTGCATCTTTGTTACCACATATCAGGACTCCACTCATGCAACAGAAGGTTGCTGATCAGCAAGAGGCTTTGGAAATTGCTATGAAGCTCAAAATAGCTCCTATCGAAGATAATTCTAGTATAGCTCAAATACAAGCGCAGTTGGCAGAAATGGATTTGGAGCTTTGCGACATGAAGAAGGGGAAATCTAGTCCCGAAGAGGTTTGGTGTACACGATGTCGGACAGAGGGTCATGACAAGGAACACTATCCTACGGTAAGAAATTACCTGAATTCTGGTGCGCCAAACCCATTCAACCCTAGTGTTCTATATTGTGAGATCTGTAGGACAACTGGCCAGCATCGACCTGAAGACTGCTATCTGCTGCAGAGATATGTGCAAGTACCTAAGAACCCCTATTGCAAGTTCTGTAAGTTAGTTGGACACAACGAAGATGAATGTCGTAGTTTTGACCTGATGAGAGCACGAACCTATGATGCTTATAGGGTACAAAACGATGGACAAGGAAATGAGGGATATGGTTACCATGGTAGTACATCAGGTAGATGTACTTTTGGAGGTTGTGGTCGTGGTGGTATGCCTGGAAGAGGTTGAGGCTAGGTTGTGTGCTATAACTATAATCAGGAAGGACATCTAGCTAGAGACTGCCAGAAGCCAACTATGACATGTCGATAGTGCAGAGCAGTCGACCATGTGATTGAGCAATGCCTGGAGCTGATATCCAAGATACAAGAAAGAAATAGTGCTCCTACTTAGAATATTCAGATGATTGCTGTAGAGCAAATACCTGTCCCATCCATTAATTTTGTTACAAGGAGTGGCGCTACGATGCAAATACAGAATAAGGAGAAACAGCCTGATGAGGCTTGGGTTCGTAAGGCCCCAGAGAAAATTCCAACCTTCGATGTGGGAAGAGAAAAAGAGACATTTCTGGAAGCCAAAAAAGAATTTTTTGATCCGAGCACACCAGTAGCACCTGCGCAACAGCATCAGTAGCAGTCACAGTCTCAAGAAGCTTCGACGGATAAAGTAAGTAAACTGTCTTCATTTTTACAAAGTTGCATGAAGCTCTTAAGAAATCAGAATGCTTTAAATGAGTTACAGAAAGTTATTCCTTCTTGCGAACCTCAGCGAAGCTCTAGTAAGGAAAAAACTGTTAATAGAGTCGGAAGAACTGGAAGAGAAATGAGATTGCATGCTCAGATAGGAGAATCTGACATGACTGATGTCATTCTAGACCTAGGATCAGAAGTCAATGTCCTAACTAAACAAACATGGGAACAAATGGGAAAACCTACCCTTGAATGGTCTCTTATACAGTTGAGATTAGCCAATCAGTAGAAGATTGTGCCCCTAGGAAGATTCCCTAGTGTCCCAGTAGATATTGATGGGGTCAGTACTTTAGCAGGCTTTGAAGTCATTGAGATAAATGATTCTAGAAACCCCTACTTAGCTTTGCTAGGAATTGAGTGGGCAATAGAAAATGCTGCAGTCATTAACCTTAAGAAGAGACAGATGACTTTCGAAGGGAAAGGTTTGAGAGTCATAGTACCACTGGACCCTTCTCAAGGAGAAAGGTACACAGAACCACTTAGCGATGAAGATCAGGATGTTTTGGACCATATCTACAACATCACAGCTAAGGAAGAAGATTATGTTGATCCTACTGCCGAAGGTATCATGGATTGGCAGTGTGACAGCTCCTGCATGGTGGATTCAGATGACGGTCTAGAGAATTGGCAGAATATACTTTATGAACTACATGGACATCGATGTGCAAGAATTATCAAGTCCCTCAGATGGCTTGGTTCACAAACAAGAGACTTGCCTACCTTTGATGGATTGACAGACCCAACAGATTTTATTATACAATTCTCAGAGCAGGTACTAAATTCACAGAAAATGGAGATTCTAGATTTAGCATTAAGAGCCATAGTATCCAGATGGTGGAATGGTCATAAAAAGTACATTCATAGTTGGGAAGCGTGCCAGAAGTCCCTTTGCCTAATATTCAGGGATCAACCTCAGGAGGTGCGAAGCAGGTTTAATGGTAAGACTAGTCCTTAGGGACATTTGGTGCAATGCTACGAAGCATGGAAGCATGTACCTCATGAAGAATGGGTGCATAGGTTTGTGCACACCCTGGAACCTATAGCAAATAACTGGTATGCGGAGTTTGAGCTTTGCCATGGTACTGTAAGTTGGGATAGTCTTGTTGATAGTTTTGTGCTGACATTTTCTATTAATGAGGTTTGTCCTGTTTTGGATGTAGTTGTTAGGTTGATCCATACTAAAGTGTTTGATGATCAAGAAATAGTAGAATACCAACCTGATTGGAAGGAACAAGAAGCTAATACAATATAATGTTATAACCTCGCAATTGACGAGGATGATGATCCGTGTAACATTAACATTCCTGAGTCAGAAGGACACTGCGAAGTACATGGACCAGCAGTTGAAGCACCTGAAGTGACTCAACCCCTGAAGACGCGGACAGTAAACATTGGATCAGAAGGAAAGCCTAAGTATGCTATCATTGGAGATTATTGGGATGAAGAAATGGTGAGAAAAGTGACCCAACTTCTCCATGAGTATTAGGACCTATTTCCAACAAAGTTCTCAGAGATGAAAGGTATCATTGGTGATATAGGAGTGTTAAAGATCCCTTTGAAACCTGATGCGAATCCTGTGAAACAACGCCCTTATAGGCTGAACCCTAAGTATAAAGACAAAGTTAGAATGGAACTCGATAAGATGCTTGCTGCAGGAATCATTGAGCCTGTTGAAGAATCCGAATGGGTCAGTCCTATGGTGGTGCAAGAAAAGAAGACTAAGGGAGAAATCAGAATCTGTGTTGATCTGAGGAAGCTGAATGATGCCTGTTTACATGATCCTTTCCCTACTCCGTTTACAGATGAAGTTTTAGACAATGTCGGAGGTCAAGAAGTGTACTCTTTTATTGATGGATTTTCAGGTTACCATCAGATTAGAATTGCTCCAGAAGATTGACATAAGACAACCTTCGCTACAGAAATGGGATCCTTTCAGTATACAGTTATGCCCTTTGGATTGAAGAATGCACCTGCTATGTTTTCTAGAGTAGTCATCTCTGCATTTAAGGAATTTATACATAAATTCTTAGAAGTTTATTTTGATGATTGGACTATATTTGGGTTACTAAAAGACCATATAGCTAGTTTAAGACTTATGCTGGACAAGTGTAGACATCATCAGATTTCCTTGAACTTGAAAAAGTGTATCTTTTGTGCACCTTTTGGAATTCTGCTAGGTCACATTGTATGTAAGCAAGGACTGATGATGGATCTTGCGAAGATAGCCATTATTGTGAACTTGCCACCTCCGAATTCTATTAAGCAACTTCGCACTACACTTGGTCATATTGGATATTACAGGAAATTCATTAAAGGATATGCTCAGATCATAGCCCCTATGGAAAGGCAGTTTAAGAAAGATATTAAGTTTGAATGGACACCTGAGTGTCAAGAAAGCTTGGATATTTTGAAGGAAAAGATGGTAACTGCCCCTATCTTAGTATTCTCTGACTGGAATAAGGAGTTTCATGTGCGTTTCGATGCATCCTCCATTGCTTTGGGTATAGTATTGGCTCAGTCAGGTGAAGGTAATATTGATCACCCTATTGCTTTTGCAAGTAGAAAATTGTCCACAGCAGAAAAGAATTATACTACGATAGAATGAGAAGGTCTAGCTATGGTTTATGCATTGCAGAAGTTTCGACACTATCTATTAGGATCTCATTTTAAGATGTTCACTGACCATTCTGCTTTGAAGTATTTGGTTAACAAGCCTGTGCTAGGTGGAAGGATATGCAAATGGTTGAGTCTGTTTCAGGAATATGACTTTGAGATCATAGTCAAACCTGGAAGACTTAACCTAGGTCCTGACCACTTGTCGAGGCTCGAGTTAGGAGAAGAGCCCATTAGTTTGGACGAAGGTATTCCTAATGCCCAGTTGTTTGCCATCCAGATGGTTGATGATTATTTTCAGGATATTGTTCAGTAATTATCTACAGGTTTTGCACCCGCCGAAATGACAACACAACAAAAGAAGCGGCTGGTGGTTAGAGCATCCGACTTTACCTTAATAGCAGGACAACTATATAAGATGGGACCAGATGAAATACTGCGCAGATGTGTCCTGGAGCATGAAAAGCCATTAATTTTGGCTGAGGCACATTGTAGAGTAGCAGGAGGTCATTACGTAGGAAAATCTACACCACAGAAGATTCTGACAACCGGATTGTGGTGGCCCACAATTCATAAGGATGCACGAGAGTATTTCCACAGCTGTGACATCTGTAAGAGGACAGGAAAACCATCCAGGAGGGACGAGATGCCTCTAGTTCCACAGGTAAATTTACAAGCCTTTGACAAGTGGGATATTGATTTTGTTGGACCTATCAATTCCCCTGCGAAGAAATCCGGAGCAAGATACATTATTACAGCAACTGAATACCTTACTCGTTGGGCCGAAGCTCAACTAGTCAAGAACTGTAGCACTGCTACAGCTGCAAAGTTCATTTTCGATAACATCTTGTCAAGATTTGGGTGTCCTAGAATTCTTATGAGTGATCAAGGATCACATTTCCTAAATAAGACTATTAAAGTATTGACTGAATAATTTCAAGTATATCATCAGAAGAATACTGCCTATCATCCTCAAGAAAATGGAACTGTCGAAGCCTTTAACAAGATCCTTGAACATGCTCTGATGAAGGTTTGCAATGTTAATAGAAATGATTGGGATCTTAGAATTCCAGCAGTACTATGGGATTATAGAACCACCTACAAGAAGTTGACAGGCCATACACCTTTTAGGTTGGTCTATGGACAAGAAGCAGTCATGCCCATGGAGTACATTGTTCCTAGCCTAAGAATATCTGCTTTCACAGAGATGGATGATCCAGCTATGATGAAAGAAAGGCTGGAAAATATACTAGAACTTGAAGAAGACATATTCATCGCAGGGTTCCAGCAGCAAGTACAGAAAGCCAAAGAAAAAGCATGGCATGATAGACACATTAAGAAGAAGCAGTTCCAGAATGGTGATCTTGTGCTCTTATATGATAGTAAATTCATGAAATTCTCGGGTAAGTTCAAGACACATTGGAAAGGACCATACATAGTGCAGAGAGTTACTAATGGTGGCGTAGTCTAGCTAGCTAAATTGAATGGATAAATTTTACCTTCCATGGTGAATGGAAGTAGGTTAAAGAAGTATAGGGACAAGCCAGGACCCCCTAATCAGAAGTAATAGCAAGAAGGATAGTCTAAGTACCAAGAACAGTTGGAATTGGGTACTAGACTATAATGAATCTGTTCTCAAAGCTACGAAGTGTTGAAGACCGTCAAAGTTTGAAGGTTGAATTTTGGTTGCCGCTTGGGTCAGGATGGTTGAAAGGCCAATATTATGTCGAAGGTACTCATTGAGGCAAAGCTGCAGTTAGTGGTTATGTCAAAGAAGAAAGGTGTGTTGCAGCCTAAAATGTGACTGATGGGACAAACTAGACTTGGCGGTGCCGGCACGTGAACTTCCTTAATAACCTGTAATGATGAGATCTTGGGAAAATCTAGCGCCGTGTGGACAGGATTTACCGCCGCTCCAGTAGATTTGGTGTCATTCATGCACCATCATGACATATTTTGTCACGGGATTCTATAAGAAGCCACACAGGTCTGCGACTCCTGCATTGCGCATTTCTTTGAGTTTACAGTTAGCACTATGTCCAATGATCGCGAAGTCCAGGAATTGTTACGAGAGTTCAGGGAGAGAGGTCTACAAAACCTTATGAGAAATCCACCCTGCGAGGAGACGTCTCCAGCGCTGAAGCAGCCAATGCGGATATGATCAACCAGAAAGAAATTTAAGGTAGAAGTTCACTCTAAGCAGAATGAAGAAAGGAATAAGACCTCAGGAAAGACTCTGGAGGATCCCGAGATGTATCCTCCTGGCTCAGTAGAATGGAGGCATGCTATTTGTCTTATGCAAAAGTAGATTGGCATGCAATCATAGGAGCCCCATCTGCTAAGGACCCAAAGTTGTGGATGGTCAAATGTTCGATAGGACATGAACGGGAGGCAGTTCGAGGGATGGAGTCGCTGATAGATTTATAAGGATCAACAATTCTCATGACCATCATAAATATTGTGAAGGAAGACATTAGCATAAGGAACGTCGGCAGTCTGCTAAGAATGAAAAGATGAAGGATTAAGCAAGCTGTGGCCATGGTAGAAGTAGCAGAAAGGATGACGATGATGACAGGCATATAAGGGAGCAGGAGGGTAGGAAAATTAAAGCTGATGGTTACAGAGATGCAGACGGATACAGAGCTTGACAGAGTGCGTAAGGAGATCATAAAGAAGGAGCAAGCAACCGAAGATAACATTCTACCACCAGACAAGTAGCTGAGTGTCCCGGGACGGGACACTGGTGAGTCTGAGGGGCCTGTTGGGGCGCGCACCTTAACGGTCCTTAATTTTGGTAACTCTGTGGGTTTTGTGGAAGCTTGTAAGCGGATTTGCGACTCAAAATAGTCTTAGGGGTGTCGAGGTTGAGTCAAAGCCCTCTTTTTGTAATTAACCCATGGTTTAAGTCCAGGGTTTAGGGTTCGGGGTGCCCATGGTTTAAGCCCATGGTTTTGTAATAAGTGCACTTGTATAAATAAGCACTTTTGTAAAAGAGTCAGGTTAGGATTTTAATGTAAGATGATTTGATGCAAAGCTAAGGCTAGTTTTGTAAGAAAGGTTAAGTCCCAGCTGTGTGCGTGGATGACCTCTACAGCTGTGTGCGTAGAGGGTTTTGGGTGATTAAGAGGATCTACAACTGTGTGCACAGAGATCTCCAGCTAAGTGTGCAGCTTGAGGAATTGAAGGGATCTACAGCTGAGTGTGCAGATCAGAACTGTGGTTTTTGTAAAGAGTTGAATAAAACACAGTTATGTGGACGTAGCCCCTAAACTGGGGGTGAACCATGTTATATCTTGTGTTTTGGTTATTTTGTGTTGTCTTTTTTATGTTCTTTTATGCATTGATAAGTAGATAACTGATAAGTAAGATCACTACTAAATACTAACTTCGCTGTGAATTCCCAGTTAAGGGTTAAGCAAGACACTGTTTGTTTATCTAACTGCAAAGCTATATAAGTGAATGTTGAAGATCTATATTGTATGATTATTATTTGTTAAAAGGATAAAGGTATAGTAATATCCCTCTTCTGCTTGCAGAAACCTGATTCTGTGGCACCCCATAGCTGTTTTGGGTGAGACTGCAACCTGTTCACAGGTTGTTGCTGAAAGGGCCAACACTGTGGGTCTTTTGTTGGTGCGAAGACAAAAGTATAGAACCTGGGTCTGCCCTAATCCCAACAATTGCACTTGATTGCATCAGTTTAGGAGCCTCCTAGACCAATCCCTACAATTTAGGAGCCACTAGGAGTGCCGAAACCAACCAAGGTCAGTTCAGTTCAGTTGATGACTAGTTAAGCTGAGTTAGGAGTCACTTACATTCAGTTCTAGTCCTCTACATTCAGTTAGCGCCAGGGTTGCATGGCTGCATTAAGAAGGGGCACATTTCTCACCTACCATAGTCAGTTAGCCTCAGTCAACACTGAATGTAACACTTGAGTTGTGTTTTAGAACTCTGATGAACTTCATTTATGGTTTAGACAAGGTCAGTTAACTATTGAGTCCTTTGATAGTAATTTAGACAAGGTCTTAGTTACCTACAGTCAAGTTGAGTCTAATCAATTCGAATTTCCTCATGTGGATTCAAATTGCATGTGGCTATTTAAGCCATTGTACTTCATTGTAATTATTATCTAATTACTCTTTGATTAATGAAAAGAATTCACGGCTGCAAGCCATTTTTTCACTGTTTCATTCTTCAATAACTGAGTAAATTGTGTGATCTATCATGTGATTTGTGTGTTTGTCCACAGATCTATGTGCTCAATTTAATAGCTACATCCTCCAATGTGAGCAATTCATGGTCGTCATACTTCATTTGTACTAGTGCAGGCATAATATCTTTGTTGCATACCATCCCTTTTGGTAGCGGTGGCATATTCGGTCGATAATTCTAGTTCCTAGTGAGCCACCGAGGCTGTGCACCGGGTCGAGTGGGAGGTATGTACCCAAGGATGTCCTTGGTGGATATCCTTATCTAAGCCACTGATTCTACACCATTGGAACTTGATGGCCCTGTTTGCATGGGTCCTTCTCCTACTCTTGTAGATGTTTGAGTTTGCCTCTTCTGCGGTGTTATGGAGCTAGGATTATTCCACTTTTACTTTTTCTTTGGCATCAAGGAGGAACCTATCTGCATACTGGTGAACTCTTCGACAATGGTGATGGGTCGAATTGGTGAATTTTTCTCACTCGAAATATCTACAGTGTCGGGGATACTCTGCATACTGCACCAATTCCTTAGTAGATTCAACAACTCCACATCCTCTTTAGAAAGTCAATTCACTCAGATTCACTCAGTCAAATCACTCTGCAACTCTACACTTAGCTCAACTTGGAAACTATGTAACTTTGACTTAACACAATTGTGCTTCCAACATGCGGAGAGTGCCTTTTTAGAGCCTGAATTCGATCCCTCCTCATCATTACCAAATCAACCATGATCATCATGACTAAATTTGTCATTAATGACTTGAATCCACTGGTGATCTTGTCAATCCAACGGTCAGATCAGCCATAAATGCACGTCGCTTCAACGAGCTATACTGGTTAACTGCTTTAATTGTCTTCATTGATTATAGATTTGACTTCTACTTGCAACCCTGTGACTATCGTAGAATGAATTCCTAATGACACTACTAAATTCAGTATTGGGAAACCACCTCCTCTTGGTATGCCTTCCATTCATCCATCATCCTATCTATTCTTTTTTTTTAGTGTGTAGTGCTTCAGGCACTGCATGTTTCTAGACCTGTCTTATAGGGACTTAGCCTACTACCATTCACTAGCTTTGGCAGCATCGCTTGAACTAACTATTGTAGTTGAACTGAACCTCCTGAAGTAATTGAATTAATAAGATATGGACCTAACCAATGCATCTGTAACTTACCTGGATGCTTCATGAACTTGTGTTTATACAACAACACCAAATCTCCCTACTGAAACTATTTATTCTTTATGTGGGGATCATGCCATGCTTTCTGGCGATCCTTCTTGATGCATTGGTGGAATCCTACAATAAAATGGTCCTCGTCGAGCTATACCAACTGGTCCATGTGCTCCTTGAGCGCTGCTTCATCGTTCATACCCATTGCTACGGTAATGCATAGACTCAGAACAATGTACTCCATCGGCATAAATACTTCTTTCCCATACACCAACTTGAATGGCATTTGTCCTGTCAGTTGCTTACAAGTGGTGTGATATGCCCACAACAATGATGGAATATTCAAGTCCTAGTCATCACGGTTAACATTACATACCTTTGTAAGTGCATGCTCCAATATCTTGTTAAATGCTTCCACTGTCCCGTCCGCTTGTGGATGATATGGGGTACTTTTCTTCTGTTGTATCTGCAATTCCTCTATCATCACACTTACTGTGAAGTTGATAAAGTGATTTCCTTGGTTGCTCATCTATATCCTTGGGCATCCAAAACACATTACAATATCGTCAAACATGAACCTCACTGCTGTTGTAGCAGTGCAATCCATGACTGGTGCAGCCTCCACCCACCTCATCAAATAGTCCGCTGTTGTAATTATGTACCACACACCAGTTCGCTTCCCACATGGGATAATTGGTCCCACAAAGTCCATGACCCATTTATCAAATGGCTGCAATGTTACTTGTGGTACTAGTGACATCTCATCCCTTTATGATGGTTTTCCAGTGCATTGAAAGACATCACAAATATGTGCATAGTCCATCGCATCATTATGTAGAGTGGGCCAGCAAATCCCTACGTGAAGCACCTTCCTTGCAGTAGCTCGATCTCCATAGTGTCCACCAACAACTCTTGCATTTGATTCTTCCAGAATCTTCCCTTCTCCATGTGGTAGGACACATCATTGCAAGATCTCATCTGGTCTGAGTTTATATAGTTTCCCATCAATCAACTAGAAATACAAAGCCTTAACCACCAATTGCTTCTTTTGACTTGTTGAAAGTTCCTCTAGTGCGATTCCCGTCACCAAGAACTGAATTATTTGATCATAATAGTCATCTGCTATGTCGACTCTGAACAACTACACATATGGAAGTCCGTCCTGAATGTTTGTGGGATCTTCATCTGTCTCAATTTGGGATAATTGATCGGGTCCCACATTTAAGCAACTCGACTTCATGACTATATCAAAATAAATATCTTGGAAGATAAGCAACCAATGGCATATTCCTCCACCCAACACAGGCTTATTAAATAGGTACTTCAAAGTAGAATGGTCAGTAAACATATTGAAATGACCACCTAAGAGGTAATTCCTAAACTTCTGTAGCACATATACCATCGCCAGACCTTCTCTTTCTCTGGTCATATATTTTTTCTCAGTCAATGATAGCTTTCAACTAGCAAAAGCGATCGGGTGATCTAGGTCCCCTTCTCCTGGTTGCACAAGTACCACTCCCAATGCAACATATGATGCATCTACATGGACATGGAACTCCTTGTTCCAATCTAGGAAAACCAGTATTGGCGCAAAATCCATCTTGGCCTTCAGTGTGTCGAAGCTTCCTTGGCATTCTTGACTCCATACAAAAGCAACATATTTCTTCAATAGCTTCTCCATAGGGGCGGTAATCGTAGTATAACCTCTTATGAATTTGCGATAGTATTCGGTGTTCCCTAGCATTGCCCGAAGCATCTTCATAATCGTGGGCAGTGGAAAGATCAAAATGAGCACCATATTTGAAGGTTTAACCAATAATCCTTTCTTGCAAACAATGTGACCCAACAACATCCCAAAGGGTGCACAGAAAATAAACTTGTTTGAGTTTAGCACGATTTGATGTTGTCGACATCTTTCCAACATCAATCCCAGGTTTGAATGCGGTGACAACAACCCAGGAAAATATCGCAGGTGCGTTCTTCAATCCGAAAGGCATCATTGTGCACTGAAAAAAACGCCATTCAGTTAAAAATGTTGTTTTGTGTCGATCCTCTTTTGTGATCCTTATGTGGTGATAGCCAGAAAATCCATCTGTGAAGGAATACATCTCCTGACCGCCTACTCCTTCTAGCACTTCATCTATAAATGGTGTCAGAAATGGATCATGCATACATGCATCATTCAATTTCCTCAGATCAACGTAGATTCAGAATTCACCTATTTTCTTGTCTTGGACCACCATAAAACTGATCCATTTTGATTCTTCGACTGGATCAATTATTCTAGCATCTAACATCCTATCATGCTCAAATTTAACCCTCTCTTTGTATCATGGATTCAAGCGATACAACCTCTGCCTTTATTGTTTTTTTGTCTGGCTTTAATGGGATTTTCATCTCCCCTAAATCTCCCAGTATCTCCTTCATTTCTGAAAACTTCCTAGGGAACAAATCTTGGAATTCATGCAGCAGATCTGTGATCTTTTTCATGGTCTCTTCATCCCAATAGTCCCCAACATTTGCAAATTTCGGGTTCTCCTCTATCCCAATGTTTACTTTTCTAATCTTCAGCAGTTGATTCATGGGATCGGTCGGTATATCTGGTGCTACGACATCCCTACTCCCCTATGTTTCTGGGATATTGATATTTCTTAGCTTATCATTGTCCTCAGGTCCTCTGAAGATGTTATAACATTCCATAATTGACTACATGTGCCAATGTGCATGTGGATCCACCGGATACGCGACTGGAAATATCTTCAGCACCACATCGCAGATGAGTTATAGCACATTATGGACATCTGGAATGACATCCATGAAGCTAAAGGTATGCGTAAAACAATCTATCAACTCCTCCTAAGTAGTTATTTCCCTACGCAGATCAGCTGATATGTACCAAGATCGTGACATTTCATCCAGTTTGTGAACAAAGGCATGGACCCACTCATCCCTTGGTCACGATGCCCACAATGTCTGATATTAAATCAGATGATTACCTAGACTATTCCTCCTGTCATACGATACAACATGGTATTTCTTTGTATCCCCAAACCAAACTGTCATCATTCGTCGACATTGTGACCATCCACTAATTGATTTTTTATGAGTTTCCACCAGTGTGATGGAGTAGATTTCAATGCCTCCTCCAATGCCAGCAACCTCTATGGTTATGATACCTTCTCTTCAAACTCAACAAGAATCTTGGATAATTTGGGTAGTTCTTCATAGCTGGGCAATTCAATAACCTTAGTCATGACACGACACAATGACTGCATGATGAAACCACACTTCCTGACTGATACTTCATGCATGCAATTTTTCCAGTTCTCTAATGCATCATTTGAATCAGAAGAGGAAGAGCCAGCGTTTCACCAACGAAGTTCTCCACCAATAGTTGGATGGATGTAATATTTTGAAATGTTGTAAGCATGATCCCATACCCTAGAAGCTTCATCTTTTACTAGCTCAATATACCTTCTCCCTTCGCTTGTATCCATGGGAGAAATGATTCTGATGTCTTGATTCTCAAATTTCATCATTCTCTTCTTAAAGTTAATTACTACCATACTATCGTTGGCCCATCTAATCACCAACAATTATGGATAGGAGTCTCCACCATCAAGAACTTCAATCACATAGAAATCAGCATAGCTCTTCATACCTTCGACATCCACAACTAGGTGTGATACACGCACGATTGGTTTTACCTTGGCCTAATTGGATAATCATAGTTGCATGGGAGACCATCCTAATGTTGGCCTCCCCATATTTTTCCATGTCTATTTTGTCAGAATATTCACATATGAGCCTATATCCATAATAACTGAATCTACTTCATAGTCCCCAATTTGAATGTTCATCCACATCTCTTTGCCCGTCTTTTTCTTATGCAACAAATTCACTGTGGAATCCTTCCTTCCCCTAGCCGGTTGGTGGAACAGGTTCTCTATTTCAGCCAGAGCATTGGGATCTCTTTCCAGTGACAAGAAACTCTCAAATAATTTCTGTAAGGTACCATGATTCCGTGATGGTCCTGCTTCCAATGAAGAATAAAAAATAGTAGGCATTTCGTAAATAGGTGACTTACCAGGATTCCTTCCGATCAGATCGTGTGCTTCAAAGAATGTGTCATTCTCAACATCGATATCAAACTATACCTTCTTATTCCTAGCCAATATAATTTGTGGATGAAGGCTATATTCTCCAGTCGTCGCACCACCGCAAGTGATGACAATGACATCGACATCATTCATTCTGGGTTTCACCAAGAATGTTGCGATAGTCAGCCCCTGATTCTGGTTTAGTGGTGGATTCATAGATTGATTTACATTCTGAGTCACATTTTGGTTCTAAATTGGAATTTGGTTATGTCCTTAACTCTGCACTTGATTATAGATTGGAAACTTGTTCTACAATTGATTTTTGTTCTGGATTTGATTTTGATTATGCAACTGGTTCTAATTCTGTAACTGAGGAACATTTCCTTCCTGCCATCTTGCGATTAGCTGTGGATAGTTTTCGACAATGTGATCAATCACGGTACAATATGTACATGAAAACTGTAACTATGGATAGTCCCTCTGGTAGTGACCCAATAAGCCACAATTATAACATTAGACAAGTCGACGACCTCGTCCTCCCCCTTGACCAAAGCCTCCTCCTTGACCTCAGAATCCTCCATGGAATCCTCCTTGCGGTTGGTACTGTGACTGATTCAACTAATGTTGCGGGGGATTCGGCTGTTACTGAACATAATGTGTTGCCTAAACATATTGTGGCTGCTATAGAGCCATTGACATCTGATTATACTGTGGTTGTGGTGCGAACCGTGGTTGCGGTGCAAACTGCAGTTGAGGTGCAAATTGCGGTTGCGGTTACGATGCAAACTGCGTTTGAAGTTGTGGTGGTATAAATGACATCTGTGGTGGTGGTACATACTACAAATGGGGAGGTCAATGTACCACCTATGTCTGCTGTTGTGGTTGTTGTATGGCTCGATGATCCTCACCGGCCTTCACATAGTATGAGTCATATGTCCTTTCCTGAAGTAGGCCATATGCACAACAACCTTTATCTTCATGCCCAACCAATCGAAAAAATGAGCAGTATAGGTTTTTTGACTTCATTACCATCTTCTACATGTATCCAAATTCTTCACGTCGATTCCCATAAACTTGGAAAATGCGGTGCCATGGTACGCTTCCACAACTCAATGGGTTCGGTGTGCCTGGCAACAGATAATTTCAGAAATTAGGACAATTATATTTGGTATGTCCATCTACGTGACACTGAGTACACCAAAGGTCTTCACTATAGTCTTTACCCTTCTTTATATCTTGCAACTAAAGAAACAAGTTTGCTAGTTGTGCCTGAATCTGGTTCATATGAGCTTCTCTTTCCCCAATGGGCGAAGCCTCCAACTTCATTGCGATCTAGAGCCTCACTCTGTGTTGAGATCTTCTATTGCAATAATGGTTTTCGATTATGAGATACCAGTGCTGCGATGAACCATTCCTTATGCTTAACATCACTCATCTCAAAACTGACTCTTTCCATTAACGTCTTGAATCTTTGGTCAAAGTTCCAACTAGTTTCATTAGGAAATTGTTTAATCTCCTTTAACTCTATAATGTACTACGCTTCAGACTTCAGTTTTCTAAATTCTTCAATTAGTCTTTTCTCAACTTCATCCAATGTATTTGCAGGGGTTCCCGTAGGAACTTGTATAAACTTCATGAAACAATCCCGTGCACGACCTCGAAGAGTGGTCACCAATTGGCCCTTTTTGACCTCATCATTCATGGTCTGTCTAATAGTCCATACTGCCTCAAATAAAAACTAGTACTGCTCAGGATCATTGGTCCCGTTTCCATGGAACAAAGGTAACTTCATGTCCTCGCTTTCCATTTGGGGCCTTCTTCCTACAGACGCTGATCTACTACTAGAATGTTGCTGGCACATTGGACAAGTCAACGCAGAACTTGTGTTTCTTCCTGAATTCTAAGTAGTGTGCAGAGGCGTGGGCATGTTTCTGCTAGGGTTTGATATTACTACTATCCTGTGTGTATCCTAGTCTCCTTCTTCGCCATTGTAGGGTCACTTCATCCCATGTGGTATTCCTTCGTGGTCTTGCATTTCGATCATAGCAGGACCTTCCCCTATCCTATGTCTATTCTCTTGTCAAAAAATTTCTCCTCTCCTCGTAATACCACTTTCTTCCTTTACTTCCCTCATAGTCTCATTGAAACTTGCACCCATCTACCCCTTATCCTTCCATTCGTCTCCCCCCTTTTGTCGCGGTATCCACAACCTCTGCACACCAAAGGTATACTACTCTAGGTGCATCTTCATTATTCCTTTTTCATAGACAAGCATATTAATTAACAATTGTAGGGACAATAAGAATCTACCTCTTAGTCCGTTGAAGAATTCCCTTTCTAGTTCTCTATAGGATTTAATAATATCAACAACAAACTTGGTGATATTTCCTTCTAGGATACTGTCCAACCAGACTTCAAGAGCCCGTGATGCCCTATTGTTGGTCTCCTGCAATTCCTGGATCAATTAAGGGGTCCAGGTCGTTGGCTCACCTACTTGGAAATTTGTATTGCGATAGGTAAATCATGCCAACCACTTATACAGGATGATTGGGAATTCTCAGGAAAAATAATTGTGTGGACCATCATGTATGTATCTCACCAACCAATTGTCCATCGTCAGACCAGGGTTCTGATTTTGTTTCAGCAAATTCTCATAGGTTCTGGTCAAACCAGTCTTGAATTTTTGGTCTTGTCGGATGCCACAACATGTCTTCCCCTTAGTCATAACAAGGTCCCAACAATAGAACCATTTGTTCACAAAAACCCAACCAACAAAACCTAGTCAACAATGGTTCCACTCTATCGACCCTCAAGCCACCGTGATCTCCCTAAGCACCAGCCCAGATAGGTTTTACCCCATCCAGCAACACCTGCAGAGCGAATGAGGTCTCACCTGAGATGTTCAAGGGAGAGTTATCAGAACCAAGTTTCCGCAGAATAGGGGAGGACTATGTGCATTTAATTATTTATCGAGCATTGTACAATATAAATGGATTTGATTACTTATGAACATTCACATAAGCATTCATCATTGTACTTAGATCACATCATTCAGTCGTAACAAGATTCAACATACTACCGCGCAAAACAAGTATACCAAGATATCATCATTTAATATAAGAGAACATCGCATCACAGATCCATATCGTGGATTTACTCGAAATTCAACAATGGGTCACAGAAAACGACAAAACAATAAAAAGATAAAAGGGAACAGTAATTCATATCAACTTCCGTATTGTCATATTACTTTCTTGCAATGATCCACAGATTCAAAACAATTCACAATTCAACAAGTGCTCTTCAATTTCCTCTTCAAGTCTATCTAACACTTGTAATTCTACTTCTACTTATAGGCTTGTACCTTTACATTCAAGGTCCACTTGGGCAATTTCCTAACTAATTCTGAATTGATTCTACAAAATACTGACCAATATCTGCAAAATATGGTCCAAAATACAAAAAGGTGACACAATATACGCAAAATATTTTATTTTCCACCTTATGTGCTATTCTCTTCTTGCACGCTATCTTTTTCCCTTTCGCAACATCCATAATGCTGCGCAGTTGACTTGTCCCAAAACCCTGCCAACAGTTCCTAATTTGATACTTATCTTGACTTTTTGTAGGTATATAAAGTTGCTTAACATTTAAATCAAATGTATGCCCATTGTGAACCAATTTATCCCTTCACAATTGATACCGAATGGCATTTTGTGTTTTCTTAACAACACCATCATCTAGATCACCGCCTGGAGTGATGATTTCCAAACTATCCCTAGAAATTTCACTTTGATTTTCAGTGCTAACATTGGATTCAATATCTTGTCTCCTCATTTTACATTTGGAAGCTGGTGTATCTAAATGAACAACTTGTTGATTAGGAATGAAAGTACCCTCATCCATATTTTTTTATAAGAGTGTTTCTTACTCTTACCAGCAGAAGTAACATTCTCATCAGCAACAATTTGTTGATCAAGTTCAGTTGGGTGAGATATTTTTTAAAATGTAACCTTCTTAGGTACTTCAGTTGAGTTTTGGATGTCCTTTCCTTTCTGTGTTTTAACTTCTTTAATTTTTACATTTTGCACACGTTTCTTCCTTGGTGTTTCTCCCTTCTGAAGAGTACCATTAATGACATCCATAGGGTTTTCTTCAGTGGAATAAATTCCATTTAGAATATGAGAAAGTGGCATGGAAAAATCCTGCAAAATAAAAACATTGTTGTATTAAAATATTACATTGTCATTTATTCCAAATTATAAATTTTTTTAAAACATACCAAAATTTAGAAACTTACACTCTTGCACTCAATATCATGCACGACTCCCATTCAAAACTCAGTGACAATTTTGTTGATTTTATAGTTTGAAAGCTTCAAACAATATCGGATTTTGACATAGGACTTATTTTGTTTCACTAGTGCATAAACAAAGCCTTTACGTGGCACCAAACAAATATCTCGCAATAACCCTAATGAGTGATAATCATTTTTCAGATAAGCAAATGTTGCACAATATAAATGAATGCTATCTGGGTTCCCTTGATATTTCTCTTTGAGAAACCAAGAATAGTCCATTTTATCTTCCTTTGGCGCATGTTTCCATTCCCTTGCATTTTTTCCTTTTAAATCCTTGATGGACATAGCTTCATCATGAAAAACATTATGTGATGACTCAATTGTTTTTTTCAACGAATTCATTACTGATATTGCTTCAGACATGTTTACGGATACCTATCATGACACCATTCGCCCTATAAAAGAAAATGAAAAATTTTAGTTTATCTTCAAAAAACAACATAACTATAATCTCGTGGCCCCTTCAGCTTCGCGTGCCCTTTGGATGCATAGTGCTTAAATTTAATGTAATTTTTTTAAATTTTTTAAATTTTTTTTAAAATTTTGGGCTTTCCCTTGGGTGGGCGCCCAAAATTTACAATTTTATTTTATTTTATTTTGAGGTTGGGATTCAGTGGGAAATTTGGGCTCTTGAGGAGGATAAAAATGCCTCCCTTCTTTCCTTAGGGGCATGTAGTGCACCCTTATGGGATGCGCAGAGGAGCTGTACTCCTCCCTCGAGTGCCCTATGGGCACCCAAAGCCCGCACCCAATAGGGAACATGATTCTCCAAATCGTGCGTCCTTGTTGGGGCATGCTTTGGGTTCCTAAAGAACGCCCTGTTGGGTGCCTGAGGGAGGAGTGCAACTCATCACTGGGCTCCCAAAGCATGCCCCAGTAAGGTCATGCACTTGATGGAGGAGCACAACTCCTTCCAGCTACCCATAGGGGTGTGTGAACCAAAGGGAACCCGAGGAGGAGTTGAGAATCATGCAACCCTACTGAGGCGCATGCTTTGGGCACCTNCCCCCCCCCCCCCCCCCCCCCACCCTTAAAAAAAAAAGATACATTAAATTTAACCACAATGCATGCAACAGTAATGTAAAGCCAAAAAGAAAAAGAATTAAAAAAAATAACATTAAATTTAACCCTTGTGCATCCAAAGGGAACATCATTCTAAAAAAAATTTACATTGTACAAAAATATAAAATAAACTAACCTTGAAAATTGCCTTGGTGGACTTTAAAATCCTTGTAGATTGTTGCAATGCTTGTAATCTTTGTTTTTCAAAAAGTGACTGTAGAAACAAAATCACATTTATATTGCATATATTATGTATAATTAATTGCTACATGAATGTGGGATTAAAAAAGAACGATAAAAGAAAAAAATACCAAGAAAAAAAATAGAAAAACTTATTATAAGAAAACTAACCTGCAAAGAACTATTAAATTGCTCCAAATTCAAATGTGAATAGAAAGAAATGTGAATAGTAATTCACTAATGCATTATTACTAAATTTAAATAGGATGTTAGTAAATGAAATTTTACTTGTGTTATGAGTGTGGGATAAAAAAATTAATGTAGATAGAAAATATATTATTTCAAAATTTATAGAGCATAGTTCACATGTGATTTAATTAATATTGTTTCAATTTTTTTATATGAAATATGATATTAACTTCATTAACTGTATTAATGCGTTACAAATGTGCGATTTGTTTTTGTAGCAAAATTTTGGAGGGAAAAATTAGTTCTTTTAACTATATGATTGTTGGAGGTTGACAATTGCACCATTCCGACATTTTGTGTAAGGAGAGTGGGAGATGCACCATTATAGATTTTAGTGAAAAGTCATGGCCTCATCTGAAAAATGGTGAGAATTTGAGAGGCAACGATGATGATTTTCCTCCTAGCGAGGATTTTAAAGGAAATAATGATGATAATAAATACCATCCTACAAGTGGTGATTTTGAAATCATTGATCGAGATGATGACAATTTTCCTCCAAGCAAGGATTTTCAAGGCACCAATGATGATTTTCCTCCATGCGAGGATTTTCAAGGCACCAACGATGATTTTTATCCTAGCCAAGATTTCCCTCCAAGTGAGGATTTTCAAGGCACAAAAGTTGAATTTCCTCCAAGTGAGGATTTTTATGGGTCCGATGATGATTTTGGTGAGGATGAGGACACCAATAATGGTGTATTTGATTTTCCTGCAAGCGAGGATTTTATTGGAACTGCTGATGATTTTCCTCCAAGTGAGGATTTCAATGGGCTGATAATGTTTTTCTTGGAAGCAAGGATTTTGATGGAACCGATGACTATTTTCCTCCAAGAAATGATTTTAATAGGACAAAAGATGATTTTGGTGAGGATGAAGGAAACAACAATGGACCTGAAGATGATTTTCCTGCAAGAGAGGATTTTGATGGCACCGATGATGATTTTCCTCCAAGTGAGGATTTTAGTGGGACAGATGATGATTTTGGTGAGGATGAAGGAACTAATAATGGTGAAGATGATTTTCCTCCAAGTGATGATTTTGATGGCATCGATGATGATTTTACTCCTAGCGATGATTTTGATGGGACATATGATAATTTTGGTGGGGATGAAGGAAACAATAATGGTGAAGAATGATTTTCCTCCAAGTGTAACACCTCGGTTTTGAACCCATTTTCATTAAAAATGTATATGATGTATATATTGTAATTATTCATGGTGTGGAGCTATAGGAAAAATCCCCACCATCGATTTAGCGTTTTATGTTTTGACTATTAAAATTGATGCCGATGGTATTTCGTGCTAGCCATGAGCATTATAATTTTTGGACATCATGTAAATATGCAGTTTAATTAAATACCCACAACCAACTATGTCAATGCAACAATAAAGATATGGGGGCATGATTTCCTAAGGATAGGGGGGGAAATAGTCAAACCTTTGGGCCAATGGGGAAATGCCAAATGTCAAAGGGAGAACCCATCAAACTATCAACTACCCATTTTGTCTCTTGTGCTCGATCATTTAATTTTGCCAGAAATTGGTTGAGTTAGTTATTGCATGGGATGGGAAAGGTATGGAGGTCAAAATTCGAATTGGGCAGAGCACCAATTTTTGGAAAAACATGTTTTGACTTATGAGCCAAGTAAATGCCCATTTTTTCTGTCCATTCCCTCATGAATTCATGTTTTGTCTTCCCCACATTTTTTGGAGCTCCTGGCATTCTCCATTCACCTTTTTTTGTAGTGTTCTTCATTTTTCCCATGGCTGGGAAGTGTTTTTGTTAATGTTTAGTGGCTGGGATCACTCCTGGGCATTTTTGTGTTGTTTCCACATCTCCATGGTTGGGGAATTTCATTTCTTCATTGTTGTGCAGTGAATGGGGGATAGATCCACAAATTTAGGGACTAAGGGAGCCATTTTTTCCAACGTGAATCCGTAGAACAATTTTGTAAATTGAATTTCTAGCAAGGTATTTTTTACCCATTTGTCATTTATGTTTTTGGTTGAAAAACGTTTTTCCTCAAACCTAGATCTTGCATTTTGTTGTGTGTGCACCCTTGGTTTTGTTTTGAACCGGTTTGGAGTGGAATTGGGGAAGAATTAGCTTGATAAACCTAGTCGATAAAGGAACCTCACAGACAGATCAAGAGGAGTTGGATTTTCTTCTTTGCACACCCTGAATAGCATTGGAATGGAAGGCATAGTGCGAGGGACTATGTAGCAGAGAAGGGTATGTTATCTTTTATTAGGTGTGTAGGTGTTGGGAAATACAAGCTAGATCTTGTGTAGATGTCCATAGCTTTGTGGTTGAGCTCACTAGCTTATAAATTCAACCATTCCACCTCCTTGGTTGAATTTTTATAAATCCTTGGCTATGTATGGGTTTTCTAGTGTTCCCTTATTCCTTGTGGGAATCATGCCCAAATTGGGGGTGGCAGTGTTGCTGAGAGATTCATGAGAACACTGGCCTATGGTTGGGTGGAACATTGAAGTGACGTAGCTGGTTGCGGGATAAGCTTCTTTCAAGATAAGTATTCCTGTCTATTTTATCTCTGCAACTGTATATGTGTTTATGAATTAATATGAACATGTTAAATTCTATGAATGAATGAATTTTTCTTCCATTGTATGTTAATAATTTATGCATATGTGTATGTTTAAGTTCAATGCATTTTTATATTTACGTTCATGGGGATAGACTCCCCATATTAGATTGCATCATGGTCATGTTCCCTCTCGAGTAGACGAGAGGGGACATGACACCAAGCGATGACTTTGAGGGAACCAATGATGATTTTCCTCCAATCAAGGATTTAAATGGGATAGATGATGATTTTGGTGAGGATGAAGGAAATAGTAATGGTGAAGACGATTTTCCTCCAAGCAATTATTTTGATGCCACCGATGATGATTTTCCTCCAAGTGAGGATTTTAAAGAGAAAGATGATTATTTTGGTGAGGATGAATGTTCCAGTGGTAAATCTAACAATATTGTTGATGGTGTTGATTTAAACTCAAGTGATAAAAATTATACTGATGAGGATAATCAATCTCCTACTATATTTGTTGATGATAATCTCAATGAGAGATATGATATTACTCATAGTGATGAGGACACTCATTCAAACAAGGATGATGCAATGGTACATGAACCACAAATTAAATTTGTACCAATGAGCAAGATTAAATGTAGGAATAGACCATGTTATACAAGGTTATACAAGGTCCATAAAATATTTTCTCATGAGTCCAAGTTCTATTACTGATTTGATTTCAAGTGAGTGTTACCAAAAACATTTTTTGAAACAGATGCACTACAATTGTGCCTTGGATAAAAGGATAGCATATCTTTCAATGAACAAAAATATGAAAAATTCATATTTAGTGGGGTGCATGATTTCCACAAAGGTAGGTTATGATTATCGTATTGGGAGTATTTTTCTTTACAGAAGGGAATTCAAAACAATTCACTCAATTGGTATCTTAGACTATCAAGAATCTAGACAAAGCTAGAAAAGGATCCCACTTTTTATTCTAAAGAATGTCATTCATGAGCGAGTGAGCCAATAAAAAACATTGAAATATCATGGATGCATGAATTATTTTACAAGCATGGAGAGAGTATGCCAAATAGAGAAACCATACACATTCCAGATAATTTGTACAAGGCATTTGTTCAAGAGGTCGAAGGAAATAAAAATTTCATCAAATATGCATATTTTACAAGACTATGGACAATAGAGTTCAACAATGTATGTATTCCTAAGAGGTCAAGGATGGGGGTTTGTAGTATATGTGCTTCTCTTAAACAAAGAAGGGATAAATCAGAAGGGATAGAAAGAGGCCCATCTCTAAAAACTTTATTTTCTCTTATACATATGAATTATAAAATCTCATCAATGTTTTATTTTTATTTTATTTGTAGATTCTGTTATCAAAGAACTTCAAGCACATCACAATCAACAATCAGTTGAACAAAAAAATTCATACAAACATCGGAATAAGTGTTATGATGATCCACATTAGTATTTGGGTTTGATAATTGATGATCCTTGGGCCGACAATATTCCTTGAGTTATGTATTTGTAATTGGAAAACACTAGTCGGGAAAACAAAAAGCAGATTGTGTTTGGTTATGTAAACATGCATGTTGAATTAGGAAAATTTTAGAAGGTTAAAGTTAGTTTCCTTCTTGTTGGACATAAAGATGACCATATGTATCTAATGTTTAATCATTTGCAATGACATTGGGGAGAAATAATGTTGGGATTATGCCATCATTAAATGGAATTATTAGAAAGACATACATTCTAGATCCTGTTGTGCTAACATTGGAGGAGATTGTTGACATGTGAAGATTTATTATGGGAACGCATGATGGAGAAAGGTGCATTGAAAAAATTAATCACATTAGCTTCCAACATCAATTTTGTATAAAAATATTGATGGGAAAACACTACTATGGGGTAAGAAGTAGTCAATAAGTGTAGATTGGGGGCCTACATTAGTTTAACATTTATGTAATTCATCCCGATTCATCAAATTTATGCTTCGAATTTATTGTTATTTCAATCAGCTATCGAGATTCAAAATGCACGTCGACACAATAGAGATGTTGATTCTTCTCCATGCTTGGAAGAAATAAAAAATTCTATCAAAGATACATATGAGTATTTTGATGTTGCTGATACTGTTTGGCGGGAGTCTTTTTTCATGGAGAAAAATGACATAATTTCAAACTCTACAAATGGAACTAATTTTTTGAAGACTCCATTTCATTGGACGCAAAGTATGTCAAATGGAAACAAGGAAATAAATGTTGAACCAAGGTGTTGATCCCTCTCAAGAAGAGGAAAGGGAAACACATACTGAGTCTATAAGATCATTTGCACGACACAAGGAAATGGAAGACCTTTACATAGGATAAGTACAAGATATTAAGGAAGTTTGTATGATTGTAGTGTTGACTACAAAAGATGCACATGGTTATCCATTCTAGATTGCAAAAGTTATCAAGGTCAATAAAGAAAATGAAGAATTTATATCCATTGAAGTACATTGGTATTCAATAGACACACACCCATTTAATGGTGTGTACAAGCCAAGGATGGTGGTTGAGAAAAGGGTTTGCAAAAAGAGGAAAAGAAAGGGTCAAAATGTAAATCATCGTCGCATTGAAATTTTGAACATAGAACATGTTGACATACTAGTTATGACTACTAGTTGACAAAGAAAGGAACTCTTCTTTCCAAGACTACATAGATTATCAAAGATTGTTGGCACAATAAATAGTTTCATCATGGGAATCTGCTAAACTAAGGTGTAGATTGAGAAGGAATATGTCATATGAAATGTTGGGAATACATGAAGACTCAGGCGGTGCACTTATTGATAGTAGAGAAGGATATGAGTCATATACATCTTAATCTGAAGAAAATGTAGTTTCTGAGTGTGTGTCAAAATCCATGTGTTGATTTCACTATTTTTACATGAAACATTTTATCTTTTTTATTAAGATGACATTGTCTGCGTGGAAACTCTAAATGAGTGTTTCAATTTTAATATGAATATCTTCTATGTCTTATGGTTTAATATATGATTTTATTATGAGTATTATCATAAATTCCTTTATTTTATATAGAAAGAGCGGTCTAATAATTTCTTAAATAATATTTTTTTAATATAGTGCAAGTTTTATATAGAGTTACTAAGAGGTTTAATAAATATAATTTTAAATTATAATAAACTAATATAATTATGCCATTTTTTGAAATAGTGTGCTACTGTTAACATCAGTTTTCAATTTGGGGATTGATTTTAAGGTTATTGTAAATAACATTAAGGAATGTTTTCATCCATGTCCACATTTTTATCCCAACAAAAGGTGGTGCTACCGGTAGCACCACTTTTTGATTTGAAGGTGTTTTTGTTGTTTTTTTTCACAAAATAGGAGTTTTTATGGCTAGAGTTCTCGTTTTGAGTATAAAGTTCTTGTCACGTTGTATAACATGTTGCTTGGGAACTACTTACCACAAATCATTCTTCATTATGGATTGGTATTCTTCTGTCATGGCTTCTACACATTCTTTCTTTTGAACAACTACTTCAAAATAAGTAGGTTCATTGTCTACAAGATCACACATCAAATCCACATAACTAGGAAATGTCTTAGGCTTCTTGGCTTGTCTTGAGGAGCGTTCTGGAGTGCCATACCTTTTTGCTTCTTGAATAATATCACGAGCCAAGGATGGATTTCTCTTGTGGGATATATTCATGTGGGGAGGTTCTTGGGGATCCAACATATCATGTTCTTCCAGAATCTCATCATTAGGAGAAGGTGCAACTTCTTTCATTGGTTCTGCAAATCTAGGAGCTACAAATTATTCATATGTTTCTTCAAGTTGGAAATTTCTCAATTTCTTCAGAGTTGTATCTTTATCAAAGGTTACATCCTTTCTAATTTCAATATGATGGTAACCTGGTATATAGATTCTGAAGTCTTTAGAGACCTCACAATATCCAAAAAATATTCCTTTCTTTCTAGAAGGGTCCAACTTGGTTCTTTCCTCTTTTGGAATATGAAAAAACACTAGACAACCAAATATATTGAGGTGCCTTACATATGGTTTCTTTCTTGTGAACATTTATTTAAGGGTTTTGAATCCAAGTTCACTATGGGACATTCTATTTTGGACATATACTGTTGTCCTTGCTGCTTGAACCCATAAGTGCATAGGAAGATATTGATCATGGATCATAGTCTTCACTGCTTCCATAATGGTTCAATTGTTCCTTTTAGCAACAACATTATGTTGTGGATTATAGGGAGTGGTAAGTTCCCTCTTAATCCTGACATCTTTATAGAAGTCTCCAAATTCATTTGAAGTATACTCTCCTCCATTATCTAACCTACTTTTTTTTTTTATCTTTCTTTCTGAAAGATTCTCTACCAAGGATTTTAATTTCTTGAACTTTCCAAACACTTCAAATTTTGATTTCAAAAGTAAACCCAAGTATTACGAGAGTAATCATGAATTAATGCTACATAATATACATAAAAACTTAAAGATGTTGAGGGCATTGGACTGCATACATCAGAGTGAATAACTTCCAATATTCCTTTTGACTTGGTGTCTCTCTTTGGAAATGGATTTTTCATGTTCTTTCCTTTTACACATCCTTTGCATACTCCTTCATTATCAATCTTTAGATCTGGTATACTTGTGACTACCTTGCTCACATGTGGTAAGGATTTGTAGTTTATGTGAGCAAGCCTTCAATGCCATATTTCACATGGAATTCTAGTATCATGAATCAAGGCCGCTTTTGAGTGACCTTCTAATTTATACAGGCCACCTTTTTCTATCCTAATTATAGATGCATATTCTATATATTTTCCTCTAGCCCACATAATAGCTTCATCACTTATTAAACATATTCTTTATTTTTTTATCTTGCTAACTTCCTGAGAGGTTCTTATTCTTCATCTTCTTCTTCAGATAAATGAGCATGATGCCTTTTGTTATTCTTCCTCTTATATTCTTCTTTTCTTGTTGGACAATTTTTGGTTGTGTGTCCTATTTATCACAATGGTATTATTGATAAGAGGAAAAATACTTCTGCTTGTAATCTCCCTTTTGTGATTTTGAAACTTCTTAGGAGGATAAGACCCCTTATGAGTCTCTTGCTTGAAATGATTTTTTCCTTTTCTTCTTCTAGTATGAGTAGCTAAAGCATGGTCATCATCTCTAAGTAGTGCTTCTCAGTTTGCTACTCTAGATTACTCTTGAATACATTCTTCCCATAGGATATCTAATTGTATGTTTTCCTTCCTTACACAAATGGTTTGGATGTAGGAATCCCATGGTATAGTAAGACCATTGAGAGAGGTCATTACTAGTTCATATTCATCAATATTGTCTTCAATTGATTCTAGTTGTTCTTTGAATTGAGAAACCCTTGTGAAGTATTCTTAGATATATTCACCCTTTCTCATATTTGTACTTTTGAGTTGGGCTCTAAAGTTCATCTTTCAGTTAATATTTCTTCCTTCATAAATTATTGATAGGGCATCAAACATCTCGTTGGGTGTATCCTTGGAGGACACTTGAGGAATCAAGTGATCCTTGAAAGAAACTGCTATGATCCTATTTACTCTAATCATGCCTTTCTTGTACTTTTCCTTTTCTCCATCTTCTTTGGGATCCAAAATAAATTCCTTGGTAAACTTTGCAAGATCACTCTCTTCTAGAATTAGTGTTATTTTATTATTTCAAAGCACATAATTTTTCTATTCCTTCCAACTTGTCATCAATATTAGTGCTTGGAGACATCTTGTCCCAGAGAACATAAAATGACAAAAAAATGAAATTTCTCAGAAATGAAAATTGTACTTACAAAATTATGCACTTGGATGAGGCGGGTATCCTGGTATAGTCAATTCCCAAAGAATCCAAATACTAACCCTTGAAATTGGACTTGTAAACTTTTGTACTGCAGTTTCTAGTTCTGGTTCTGTATTTCCAGCTTTCTGGTTTTCTGGATCTAAGCCAAACTAGGGCTTAATTTTCTAGAGGATATGCCCATTGAAAAAATTCAATCTAGGTGCCAAAATATGTGCCTATGATGGATGCACTCCCTATGTCACTTGCACTAAAAAATTTCTCTTTAGTAGAAAAGCCTAATTTTCTTGTCCGAAGAAGGAGAGAGAGATTTACCTAGTGAAATCTTCTCTTTTCATGCTAGCTGTGATTCCATGTTAAGTTTCATATTCTACTATAAATTAATTCTTAATTTCAATAATAATTTAATACATTTTCACAATAACAACATAAATACGATCACTGAAAGAAACACAATCACAAGGTACACACTAATTTAACTTGGGAAACCCAAAAGGGAAAATCCTAACAAAACTTCCTTAATATAGATTAGCAGAATGCAATGACCAAATAATAAGGTCCCATAAGAGAAAAATACCAAACTCCAAGCATAAGAGACAAAACACAAAAGACACTTGTCCTCCTCCTTCTATGTCCTTCCTTCTTTCTCTCTCTTGCACAATACATGAGTGAATGAGTGTGTATAAATGAGGGAAGGAGCCTCCCTATTTATATTGATTTCCCAATTGACATTTTACCCTAAATGGGCCTACCTATCAAGCTAACAGGGTCTACCTACCTATGGGAACTCACTGTAATGATTATATTAACCCTTTCTAGGTACTATTGACCTGACTTACAACTGAGGTTTTACCTCATGACTTTTACATGAACTTTTACATTAGTGACATCTATCAAAGGAGGAATAATAATAATGTGAAGTAGAAATCGAATATTATTTGAAGTTAAATTATTTCAACACCCTCTAACAAGGCCATCTAGTGATCGTGCATATAGAATTTTGGTGGCCAATGTCTCGTACGATGTCCATAACACATTAACCTCCTCAAAGCACATCGAGGAGGTTCCTCGTCATGCAGGTACATTACATTCATTTTTTTTCCAACTATTATATATTTATTTTGTATCGGTATCTTTAATTTGTTACAAATGTACTTAGACTAATATATTTTTTTATCTATCTATCAAGTGTTAATATTTACTCTACACATCCTTAGGAGGATGAGATCGCAAGGATAAAATCAAGGAGACCACATTGCAACACGATTGATTGTGCACCCAATTATGGAACATTTTCCTTGATCGCCCATTCAGATGATCCATGACCATGATGATCGATGTGGTTAATGGGTTGATAGAGGTCCACCAGAGGGTGAGACCACATATTGACAACTGGTAAACTACTTTAAAGAGGAGGAAGGGACATGTATTGGGTTCTAACAAAAGGGATACTATAAAATATGCAAAAAGAGGAGAGGATGTCAAGGGAACTTTGTTTGACATCCATCCTAGTCGCACTCCTAGAAAAACACTCTGACTACAATATTTTAGGCTTAAATATACTGAACCTCACATTTATGTTAGGTTTATTAAATCATGGGGAATTCCTCCCCACCATAACCAAGACTTGTGATACTTTTCTAAAAATCATGTGTATGTAGAGTTCATGTTACACATGTGTTCTAACTACATGTGTATGCCATCATATTTATATGGTATTAGATGAGGACATAGTATGAGTGTCATGGGGCTCATAGAGACCATACTTCTACACCACCCCCTCCTTGATCAGCTCTTGTTCTTTTGAAAAGGATTTTCTGGTTTGAGGACATAGAAAATCCATTGTAGCTCAGAGTTGAGGCATGATATTTGATGGAAGGTGCCATGCACACTTCATTGAAAAGTTTCCATATGTGAGGAGAGGTCCATACCACCCCATGGATCTACAATTCCTAAGTTATTATGGGTGGAAGAGTTGATTATTCCAGTGCTTGACCATGAGAATCTAGTATAATATGCTTTGAGTGCCTAAGATTCATACTATCATCTATATGAGAGATGCATACTACTACTGTATGAGATTAAATATATAGATGAGGTATATTTAAGCACTTAAGTTTTTTCCTTATACACCACTAAATAACCATATTTAATACATGTACATCTAAGAGAATCAATTGAGTAATACTAATTTGTTTTTGGTTGCTCCATGCAAAGGACCACCTTTATCGATACTCTCAATGTGACTTTCCTTTTAATTGAGAATCCCATGGTTATGTCTCTATTTGACTCATGGTTTAAAAATTTTAAAGGAAAGTTAACTACCTGCTGGATGGGCCCATATGAAGTAGTTACAGCTTTTGACAATGGGTCAGTGGAAATTAAGACAATTGATGGTTTACAAGTTTCCTTTGTAGTAAATGGACACATACTTAGAATTTATCACCAACCAAAATCTAAACATGATTTCATACGGAATGTTTTGCAGCAAAGGGAAATGGAATTAGTTGAAAGGGAAGTTATTCCTCCTCCTCCTAATCCTTAAAAAAAAGTGTTTTGGGTTATCATCACTTGTATATATGTAAATATGTGTTTGTTTCTTTGAATAAATAAGAGTCATTTTTGACAAATTGCTTACAAGGGACTCTTTTTCTTTTTTTATAATGTTATATATGTTTTCATGAATAAATTGAATAATCTAACAAGTGGTTTTGCAGTTTGATTACAAGTACTTTATCTCTATAAGCAGCTCATGGAGTATTATTTGGAAAAGAGAAGTACGCTAAAACACTCATCAGGTATCTTAACCTTTCTTGGGGTACTTTTGAAATTTGCAGTGTATAGTGACAATACAAAAAAATTCCTCTGTATATCATTCTTAACCAGATCTTCTATGATTCATATGGTTTTTGGTATTTTGATTCAGACATGTATATTTATGATTTTTTCTTTTGAACAGTTGCTTGATAGACCTACTTTCATTATTATATTTTTCACAATCGTATCTTACACGTATTGATTACTAGTTCATCCTATACTTGTTATCAAAACTTGTCTCTCAAGTATTTTGGTAATAACTCAAGAGTAAGTGGAATTTTTGTCTATGGGGAACATTACTTATCTCTTATGAAGAAGAAGGACTGTAAGGACAAATAACAACTTTAAGTTATTCTCTTTTGACATGATCTATGATTAAGGCCATTATGAAAAGTTACTTATGAGTTTACTTTACAAAATTGAATTATGTGTTTAGCAGTGCTTAACATGCTCTGAGTGCCTGAGATTCATACTATCATCTATATGAGAGATGCATACTACTACTATATGAGATTACATATACATATGAGGTATATTTAAGCACTTAAGTTTTTTCCTTATACACCACTAAATAACCATCTTTAATACATGTACATCTAAGAGAATCAATTAAGTAATACTAATTTGTTTTTGGTTGCTCCATGCAAAGGACCACCTTTATGGATTCTCTCAATGTGAATTTCCCTTTAGTTGATAATCCCATGGTTATGTCTCTATTTGACTCACGGTTTAAAAATTTTAAAGGAAAGTTAACTACCTGTTGGATGGGCCCATATGAATTAGTTACAGCTTTTGACAATGGGTCAGCAAAAATTAAGACAATTGATGGTTTACAAGTTTCCTTTGTAGTAAATGGACACATACTTAGACTTTATCACCAACAAACATCTAAACATGATTTCATACGGAATGTTTTGCAGCAAAGGGAAATGGAATTAGTTGAAGGGCAAGTTATTCGTCCTCCTCCTAATCCTTAAAAAAAAGTGTTTTGGGTAATCATCACTTGTATACATGTAAATATGTGTTTGTTTCTTTGAATAAATAAGAGTCATTTTTGACAAATTTCTTACAAGGGACTCTTTTTCTTTTTTTATAATGTTATATATGTTTTCATGAATAAATTGAATAATCTAACAAGTGGTTTTGCAGTTTTATTACAAGTACTTTATCTCTATAAGCATCTCATGGAGTATTATTTGGAAAAGAGAAGTACGCTAAAACACTCATCAGGTATCTTAACCTTTCTTGGGGTACTTTTGAAATTTGCAGTGTATAGTGACAATACAAAAAAAATCCTCTGTATATCATTCTTAACCAGATCTTCTATGATTCATATGGTTTTTGGTATTTTGATTCAGACATGTATATTTATGATTTTTTCTTCTGAACAGTTGCTTGATAGACCTACTTTCATTATTATATTTTTCACAATCGTATCTTACACCTATTGATTACTAGTTCATCCTATACTTGTTATCAAAACTTGTCTCTCAAGTATTTTGGTAATAACTCAAGAGTAAGTGGAATTTTTGTCTATGGGGAACATTACTTATCTCTTATGAAGAAGAAGGACTGTAAGGACAAATAACAACTTTAAGTTATTCTCTTTTGACATGATCTATGATTAAGGCCATTATGAAAAGTTACTTATGAGTTTACTTTACAAAATTGAATTATGTGTTTAGCAGTGCTTAACATGCTCTGAGTGCCTGAGATTCATACTATCATCTATATGAGAGATGCATACTACTACTATATGAGATTACATATACATATGAGGTATATTTAAGCACTTAAGTTTTTTCCTTATACACCACTAAATAACCATCTTTAATACATGTACATCTAAGAGAATCAATTAAGTAATACTAATTTGTTTTTGGTTGCTCCATGCAAAGGACCACCTTTATGGATTCTCTCAATGTGAATTTCCCTTTAGTTGAGAATCCCATGGTTATGTCTCTATTTGACTCACGGTTTAAAAATTTTAAAGGAAAGTTAACTACCTGTTGGATGGGCCCATATGAAGTAGTTACAGCTTTTGACAATGGGTCAGAAAAAATTAAGACAATTGATGGTTTACAAGTTTCCTTTGTAGTAAATGGACACAGACTTAGAATTTATCACCAACCAACATCTAAACATGATTTCATACAGAATGTTTTGCAGCAAAGGGAAATGGAATTAGTTGAAGGGCAAGTTATTCGTCCTCCTCCTAATCCTTAAAAAAAAGTGTTTTGGGTAATCATCACTTGTATACATGTAAATATGTGTTTGTTTCTTTGAATAAATAAGAGTCATTTTTGACAAATTTCTTACAAGGGACTCTTTCTTTTTTTATAATGTTATATATGTTTTCATGAATAAATTGAATAATCTAACAAGTGGTTTTGCAGTTTTA
>LPNX011191029.1:0-31938 GCA_001517045.1 Pseudotsuga menziesii | reverse complement strand
TCATCTATATGAGAGATGCATACTACTACTATATGAGATTACATATACAGATGAGGTATATTTAAGCACTTAAGTTTTTTCCTTATACACCACTAAATAACCATATTTAATACATGTACATCTAAGAGAATCAATTAAGTAATACTAATTTGTTTTTGGTTGCTCCATGCAAAGGACCACCTTTATGGATTCTCTCAATGTGACTTTCCCTTTAGTTGAGAATCCCATGGTTATGTCTCTATTTGACTCACGGTTTAAAATTTTTAAAGGAAAGTTAACTACCTGTTGGATGGGACCATATGAAGTAGTTACAGCTTTTGACAATGGGTCAGCAAAAATTAAGACAATTGATGGTTTACAAGTTTCCTTTGTAGTAAATGGACACAGACTTAGACTTTATCACCAACCAACATCTAAACATGATTTCATACAGAATGTTTTGCAGCAAAGGGAAATGGAATTAGTTGAAGGGCAAGTTATTCCTCCTCCTCCTAATCCTTAAAAAAAAGTGTTTTGGGTAATCATCACTTGTATACATGTAAATATGTGTTTGTTTCTTTGAATAAATAAGAGTCATTTTTGACAAATTTCTTACAAGGGACTCTTTTTCTTTTTTTATAATGTTATATATGTTTTCATGAATAAATTGAATTATCTAACAAGTGGTTTTGCAGTTTTATTAAAGTACTTTATCTCTATAAGTAGCTCATGGAGTATTATTTGGAAAAGAGAAGTATGCTAAAACACTCATCAGGTATCTTAACCTTTCTTGGGGTACTTTTGAAATTTGCAGTGTATAGTGACAATACAAAAACATTCCTCTGTATATCATTCTTAACCAGATCTTCTATGATTCATATGGTTTTTGGTATTTTGATTCAGACATGTCTATTTATGATTTTTTCTTCTGAACAGTTGCTTGATAGACCTACTTTCATTATTATATTTTTCACAATTGTATCTTACACCTATTGATTACTAGTTCATCCTATACTTGTTATCAAAACTTGTCTCTCAAGTATTTTGGTAATAACTCAAGAGTAAGTGGAATTTTTGTCTATGGGGAACATTACTTATCTCTTATGAAGAAGAAGGACTGTAAGGACAAAGAACAACTTTAAGTTATTCTCTTTTGACACGATCTATGATTAAGGCCATTATGAAAAGTTACTTATGAGTTTACTTTACAAAATTGAATTATGTGTTTAGCAGTGCTTAACATGCTCTAGTACCAATCGAATTCCATATATTTAATATCATTATACAAGGAAAACCCATTGAGGTACTGAACAAGCTTGCTGGCAGTGGGTCAATGCTAAGTAATAAATTAGAAACAAGGAAGCTCGATAAATGCAAGTAAACCCGTCAAGGTACTGAACAGGATCGCTGGCAGTGGGACTATGCTTGCATGGTACCAAGGTAAAACCGTCGGGGTGCTGAACAGGCCTGCTGGAAGTGGGGCAATATCAGGTAAAAGAGATTTGGTTAAAGCACCACTATGCACATGGTTCATAGAACAATGATAATATAAATAATTTTTTTCAGAATTTATGAATAAACATGTCAAGGCCAATTGTTTATAATGTCATTTGATAATGGCTGTAAGTTGGGCTTGGGCCCGACCATCTAATTCAACAAATATATAGGATGTCATTATCCTAGAAATGGGACCCATAGCTGTAAATCTCACACACTCCAGGGTAAACTTAAAATATTTTGCGATGACAAGATATCTTTAAAATGAGGCATGGATGACTAGCTTTTCCTATGGCATTATTTTTTTTTATAGTATCCTCATTCAAGTGGTATTTCTAAGAACTGTTATATTTTTCATTAATATACATATCCGAATCATTTCCATTTACTAGTTATTTTTTCTTTTTTCTTACAAAATAATAACAGCACGATAGAAATCTTTATTTCATTATCTGGAACAATCAATTCTTCTCTCTTGTATGGCTTGAGGACATGCCATATCTTTGTTTTGGGGGAGGATTAGGAAAAATTAGACTGTTTTTATTTTTATTATTTATGACAGATCTATTTATCTCTGACAAATGATAATTGTTTTTATGATAATGTAAGCAGTGGAACTTGGTTATAGCATGAAGCAGATTTTTATAGAAAAATCAATATGAAGGACTATATGGAGGTCTGTACAAAGAGTCGAATGATGGTCCAAATGACGATCTGAATAAAACATTGTGATATTATCATACTTATGATTAAAATTTGCTAAACAAATTTTGTTTTTGGAAAATAGTGTTTACCTCCATATGGACGTGATTTGACCTTAGAAGATTTTTTGTCATCATTTCACTATTGACAACCCTATCCTCTTACCCAACCACGCATGTAAACTATCAAGTGACCGATCTTCTTGTTAATCAAGGTTATTGAAAATGCGATTTATGCCTTCATGTCATACATTCAACCTATCCAAAGTTTTACTTTGGACAAGGTTGAACTAATTACAAACCTTATGAATTCACCCATTAGTGCATATGCTTGATAATGGCACACGTCTCAAGGTTCTCTATGATAGCGTGATCTCTTAAACATGCCGAAATTCTTGCTATTTCGTTGTATTTCATTTCCATTATTTCTGTAGAGATGTTTCAACCATTTTCTTCTTGCACTCTCTACAAAAAGATCCTATATCATAACTGTTGAACAATGCCGAATTATTTTGAACCTGAGAGCTATGAAATTAAGATTGTTGAAGAATTCAACAAAGCCATTAAATCTGCATACAACGTTTGACATGAAAGACATGCTATTTTGAAATTACAAGCTAGAAGACTAAAGTTTAAATCACCTCCTTCATCTACCAAGTCAAAGGCAGCTGCTAGCACAACTCCGCCTTCTTCCTAAGTTATATTTCTTTTTGCTCAGTGGGACCTGGCATTTTTCTGGTTTGGGGAAATGTTGATCCCATATTTGTCATCATTTTTGGCAGTTAAATCACGCATTTAAACATATGTTTTGTCATATTTTTGCATATTTTCTGTCACGCAGCTCACTATTCAGCCCCATGTATGAATGAATTTAAGGTTTATGTAAAATCCGTTTATTATTATCATTTTATGATTTTATTGATTAAAATTGACATTGTTTGAAGTGCGTTTGATATATTAATTTATGTGTTTATTTTTTTGCAGGTTATATAGTCTTTTGGATAAGTTAACAAATAGACACACGCTGAGCTAGATAGGCGTAGAGAATATCCAGCTCATTGTCCAGCTTACCATTCACATCGCTAACCAGACTGCGCATTGTTGATAACATATTCCAGGCATTAAAATGTTGGAACGGTCTGCAAACTACTTGCTATCCATGTGTCTAGGTGATGAAGAAGCTCTTGTTCTAGAAGACTCACCATCACACTGCCTTTGCTCGACACCAAACCAATATTCCACGCATTTGGATGATAGCACAACTCTCGTTATAGAAGACTCGCCAGTGTGATCTTATTTGGCTGATACCACACCACCAGCCATGCTAAAGAAGGAGCCTATATGTCAATTCACGCGATGAAGAGAGCCGAAACATGAAGGAGAGGGAGAACGCTATGCATTGGCATTTGATCAGTTAAATGGTCATAATGGTTGACTAAATGTAGAGAGCAGTCGACCACCAAAGGGTCAAATTTCTCATATCTGTAAANATATATATATATATATATATATATATATATATATATATATATTAGCCTCTACGTGAGAGCTCAGTTAGCTAGCAGTTTAACCGGTTTATGCATGTGATTCGTCATTCTTAAGCACGTTGTAATTCAGTTCCATATTTTTAATAGAAGCTATATGTTCTGTAGTTTATGATTGCGTTCGAGTAAGCGTTAGCCAGGAATCACCCCTGATTGCTGAGAGGGCCCCTCATCAACCAGAGGTTTCTTTTCTTGTGTAGTTTTTTTACCTTTACTTTTGTAGATAGTTTAAATTTCTAGTTTGTTTCTGTTATTAAATTAGTGTAAACATTTATTTCATTTTCTTCCTATAATGCATTTTATTTCTAAAGTTAAATAGCTAGTTTCGCGCATAGTTTTCTTTCAATTTGCTTTCAGTCATTTCATTTCCATCTTTATTGTTCAGTTTAATTTGCAAGTAGATAGAATATATTGCTTTTATCAATTTAGAATAGATTCAATACTGTTTATTTCCTTTCTGTTATAATTTCATTCAATTTGAATTTCAGTTTGTTTCTTAATACACAATGATTTCTTTATATTCATGAATTATTTTAAGATTGTTTTGCTGTCAAACTCGATTATTAAGTAGGTTTATTTACTTCCTCTCTGCATTGTATTTACATGTGCACAAATTCAATTGAAGATTAGATCATTTAGGTTATTTTTTGTGATTTTAGTTGTGTAGACTATCATTCGGACAACCTGTTTAAACTGTTATTCAGACACCCCTTTCAGATCCGTAGTTCTGTCTGTCATCCAGTCCCTTGTTTCATTTTTAGTGTTTTTAATGTGTTTTGAACCTGGTTTAAGTTTCGTTTCTTTAGTATTTGAAGTATGCTTTGACTGTAATAGCTAGATGATAGTTCTATTTAACATTAAAGTTAAAATTAGATTGTTTTAGGTTATTTATTAGAGTTTTATCCTCTCACCTTGAACATATTTTGAGCTATAAAATGTTTTGTTTCTTTTATTTTGTTTCCGATTCCTTTAATTAATACTGTTGTACTATTTTGTAATCACGCCTTTATATTGATTTATCCGTTTGCATGCAAAACTTAGTATTAGACGTGTTATCCTTAGGAAAATATACTAGTACTTTGTAGATTGTTCCTTTTTCATTATGTGATTACTGAAAGAGACTTGTAGGATAGAATTCAAAGCCATTCCTATTAAGTTTTCTACTTGTTTATTTTTATCAAGTTTTCTTTATTAAGTTTTCTACTTACTTATAAATTAGGCCTTCCTTTCATCTTAGTCTTTCACTTGAAAAGTTAGTTGTTGATAGTATCCTTTTCAGTCTAAAGTTATTTGCTTATAAAATAAATTATCAATCATTTGGTTTAGTATCCTGTTCTGGTTCAATTACCTTAGTATTTGAATTCTTAGGAGTTTGACTCAGTTTTTCATTTTGAAATATTTTTTGATCTTTTGTTTGTTAAAATATTTCCACGACACCATAGGAATCCCTCTACCTTCGCATATATTTTGTGTCAACTCTAATACTACCAACCTCGGTCGATAATTAAATATTAGGTGAATTAATCTAAACGATATAACACCCAACAATAGCTTAAAAATCCATCCATAAATGAGTAGATATCCTGACCACGTACTCCTTCCAACACTTTGTCAGTAAACAATGTCGAGAACATATCATGAAGACATGTGTCATTGAGTCGCCTGAGATCAACACAGATTCAGAGCTCGCTTGTCTTCTTGTATTGTACAACTATTACACTAATCTACTTTGATTCTTCGACTAGTTCAATGATTCCTGCATCCAAAATTCTGTCAAGTTCGGCCTTCACTCTCTCCCTGTATCATGGATTCAGGCAATACGGACGCTGCTTCACTGGCTTTGCATTTGGATTCAGTGGGATTTTCATTTCTCCCAAGCCTCCTAGGATCCCTTTCATTTCAGAAAATTTAGTCAAAAAAGTCTTGAAATTCATACAACAGATCGATGACCTTCTCCACAGTTTCTTCATCCCAATAATATCCTATATTGGTGAAATTCAGTTCATCCTCTGTCCCAATGTTGATCTTCCGAATATTCAACGGTTAGTGAACTTTGTCTATCGGCATCTATAGTGCTGTGATGTTCCAAATTCCCTTAGATTCTAGAATATTGATGTTCCTTGGGTCATCTCCATCATTAGGTGCTCCTATTACATTGTAACACTCCACCATCCAATGCATCATTGGTACCTCATGCGATTCTGTAGGATATGTGACGAGAACTATCTCCAAGATGACATCACAGATATGCTGAAGTGCACTATGAATTACTGGATCAACATTCACAAAACTGAATATGTGACTGAATCATATCGACAGATCCTCCCATGTCATGATATCTCTTCGGAGTTTTGCTGATACATACCAATATCATGACATTTCGTCCAGCATGTGTATGAAATCATGTACCCACTCATCCTTCTGTCATGACACTCATACGGTCTGACATGTGATCAAGTGATCCTTGGGATCATTTCATCCATCATACTTCTCAACTTGATACTGCTCTTCTTCACCAAAATGAACTTCCATCAATCTACAACACAACGACCACCCCTTGATTGATTATTTTACGTGTGGCCCACCAATGTGCTGGAGTGGTCTTCAATGCCTTATCCAATTCCAATAGTCTTGTTGGCACAAACTCTACCAACAAAACCTGCCGACAATGGTTCCCACTCTGTTGAATCTTAGCTCACAGCGATCTCCTTGAGTGCTAGCCTAGACAGGTTTTATCCTCCACAACAACACTCGCAAAGTGGATGAAGTCTCACCTGAGATGTTCGACGGAGAGCTGTTGAAACCAAGTTTCCAAAAAATAGAAGAGGACCATGTGCATCAACAACTTATCAACTTATCACAATAATTAACATATCTGATCACTCAATCAAATATTAACAGAATCATTCATAACATATTGCATCATTTGATTACAGCTACAGCAAACATACTGATGCGTAAACTGATCTATAAAGATAGCATCACTTAGAACAAAGAAACATTGCATAATGGATCCATGTCACATATTTACTTAACATTCATCATTGGGTCGCAGAAATAGTAAAACGGAAAAAGAGAAAAGAAGATAATAATTCAGATCTCCTTTCGTCTTGTGATATTACTTCCACGCAAAAATCATAGTTCATTAACCAGCTGATCCCAGTTCAGATACTTAGCAACCAACAAGTTCACCAAAAATATCCAGATCAAGCTCCAAATAATGTGAGACAAGATGATATAACACTTGAATTCTACTTCTACTTATAGGCTTGCGCCTTTACATTCATGGTCCACTTGGACAACTTCATATTGGAGACATTTACCCACCATGCACACTTAATTTGGTCAATTTGGCCTAGTTAAACCACTATCCTAAGTTTTATTGACTTAATTGACATCATAGGAGCACTGTATGACATCAGCATGAGCACACCCACGCCTACCTTCATTCAGGGAGGCAAACTGAAGCACTCTGGGAGTGATCTGAGTGTCATAAATGCACCTAATTGATAGCCAATAGTTACAATCAGTTAAGTTAAGTGGTGAAGGCACCTCCATTCATTATTTAATTATTTTTAATTATTATTTATGAACTAGAGCTAACACAAGCACCTACAACCACTTCTGATGACCAGTCGACTTCAGTAAACCTCATTGGGGTTCATTGGAGTTATTAATGCACTACCACTTATTGGTTGGCATGCAGTGACAGGTGTCTGAGCTACTTTCAGTTAGACTCAGTCATTCATTGCAATCCAACTTCAGTTAGGACTTATTTGAGTCAATTGGCACTTGATCAGTTGGTTAACTAGTGTGTTTACTATGGCTTACAGTCAGTTAAGCTACACCCATTCATTCAATTCAAATGACCTCCTTGGGAATTCGAATTGTCTTGGAATTCATGCATATTTCATGATCATTTTATTGTATCATCATTCTTTCATTTGATTATACAGAGCTATTACTTCCATTGCAACACCATTTTGCCAATTTTATGCATATTTGTCTGTATTCTTTGTGAGACTATGTTTTCAGTTCCTAGGACACTATGACAAATTAATATGGTATCAGAGGTCATGGTAGGATGAAGCTCAGATCTCTCAAAAACATGGATTTTGACAGATCTTGCATGAAAAATTGTGCAAAAGCTCAAAATTCTAGGACTGCACTAAAAGGCAAGGCTTACCACTTAATACCCCAAGTAAAGGAATTGTTGATCAAGCTTGCTTGATCAATTATGCTGGGTGTGATGAAAGCCTAAAATGTGCAGGATTTCTGACCTTATGGTGCCCCTTTTGTTTTGATTTGCATTTTTTAACAGATACAACTTTGAATGGACTCATCAATCCCTCTTCTCACCCCATTCACAAGTTATTCAGAATGGAAGTTGAAGATGATTGCATCTCTGAAGATACGAGGTCTATATGAGGTGTCTATTGGACTTGGAAAATAGTCTTATGAGAATGAGAATGACTGGATAAATGACAGCGATAGATATTTTGGAGCAATATGTCTGGCCCTTTCTCCTAGCTTGCGCTACCTTATTGGTTCTGCTGAATACCCAAAGGATCTCTAGACAAAATTGGACAGAACCTTTGGAAATCACAATGAGGATCATAATAGCACTTTGGAGATCACATCCAACACCACAATATTTCTTTACTCAAAAGTCTTGGCCTCTACTCTCTCTGATGAAGTTGTTCAAGATGAAGAAGAAGCATAATCTTCTACACAGTCAATTCGAATTGAAGAAAGTATCCTTGCAGTGACTCCTTCTCCCGATGCTCCCAAAGTTTGTGAGATATATGATATCTGATATCCTCATATGGATGAAATAGAATAAGACATTTGAATATCTTATATTGAATAAAAACACTTCTGCACTTCCATGCAAACATTCACCAATTATTTTCCTTTGAATTCTGTGCAAAATTTGCCAGTAATTGCTTCCGAAAGTGAAGAGAAATTTGATTTTTCTCCCTCTAATGTTGCTGCTGGTGTGAAAATATGTAACACCTCGGATATTTTGGAAAAAATATTATATTACAATAGTGATAAATTCTCTCCCCATGATCTAGATCTTCCAGCAAAATCTTGTAGGATTGCATGCACCAAAATTCAGAATTTTGAAGAAGAAGAAAGCTGTGCATCCATCGTCTCGGTTGACCATAATTTTGGATATGATATGAACCTTATTGGATCTGATATGATATTATTTGGGTCTGATATGATATTTCTTGGTTCAAAATTTCAGGTTCATAAACCTTCAGTACTGCTTGTAGCTATTCTCATCAATGGTGTGAAGAAACAAGTACCGCAAGTCTCCTTCGAAACTGCTGCCGAGGATTTGATTTCATTTCATAGTTTTGGATATGTTGTGAAACTATATGGATCTGATTTACTTTCTGATCTGATATTATTTGGTTCAAATTTTAAAATCCAAGAGCTTTCAGTCATGCTTGAAGCTGCTCTCACCAATTTCGGTGTGAAAAATCAAGTACCGCAATTTCTCTTCAAAACTACTTCTGGGGATTTGGTGTTAGTTTCCTCTTATGAGGTTGCTGATATTTTATTTTTTGAATCATTAGCTATTTCTGAAGCTATATCAGATTATGGAGCTCAAGCATTCGCTCTCCACATTCCCAGGGCTTCTCTACCTTTGGTCACATGCTCATCTCCTCATAGAAGTAGTAAAGAGGAAGACATTCTGCATCTGCTTGGACACTTGCTCCTAGGAGTTGGGGATGATTTTACCACTCATGGTTTGCTATTCAAGGCTACAACATATCAGTTTCTTGAGTGTTCCACACATGGTTCGAATCCTCAAGCACTTTTTTCTCTCTTATCAGTTGCTCTACATGGGTCTAATTTTCATCCTGTAGCTGTCTATGTTCCTAATTCATTTGAGCACATTATTCTTCTTCCAAAGAGGAATATTACTCCATACATATTCATTTAGTTTGGATTTAGAGGTTCACATGCACAATCTTAGGATGCTGTTGCATAGAAGAACAAAAAATTTCTTGATTTACTGCTTAGTTTGAGGGGGGGTATTTTTCCCATGAGGTTTTTCCCATTTCCTTGGTTATATTAAGCAGTTACTTTATTGTACAAGGTGACCTATGGCCTTGTTTCTGGGGTCCTATCATTTTTATGCACTTTATGTTTCTACTCCTCTGAGTATAGCTTAAGGGGGGGTGTTGGAGACATTTACCCACCATGCACAATTAATTTGGTCAATTTGGCCTAGTTAAACAACTATCCTAAGTTTTATTGACTTAATTGACATTAGAGGAGGACTGTATGACATCAGCATGAGCACACCCACGCCTACCTTCATTCGGGGAGGCCAACTGGAGCACTCTGGGAGTGATCTGAGTGTCATAAATGAACCTAATTGATAACTGATGGTTACAATAAGTTAAGTTAAGTGGTGAAGGAACCTTCATTCATTATTTAATTATTTTTAATGATTATTTATGAACTAGAACTAACACAGGCACCTACAACCACTTCTGATGACCAGTTGACATCAGTTAACCTCATCGAGGTTCATTAGAGTTATTGATGCGCTACCACTTGTTGGTTGGCATGTAGTGACATGTATCTAAGCTACTTTTAGTTAGACTCAGTCATTCATTGCACTTCGACTTTAGTTAGGACTCAGTTGAGTCAATCGGCACTTGATCAGTTGGTTAACTAGTGTGTTTACTATGGCTTATAGTCAGTTAAGCTACACCCATTCATTCAATTCAAATGACCTCCTTGGGAATTAGAATTGTCTTGGAATTCATGCATCTTGCATGATCATTGTATTGTATCATCTTTCATTTGATTATACAGATCTGCTACTTCCATTACAGCACAATTTTGCCAATTTTATGCATATTTGTCTATATTCTTTGTGAGACTGTGTTTTTCAGTTCCTAGACCACCGTGACAAAATAATACTTCCTAACTAACTCTTAACTGATTTTACAAAATAATGACCAATTTCCATAAAAGTTTGTCCAAAAGTACAACATGCAACACAAAAATATATAAAATATTATATTCTCCTCCTTGCACACCATCATCCACTTGCGCGGTGTCTTTGAGCTTGCGTAGCATCCACGATGTTGTGCAGATGAATTGTCCCAAAACCCTTGCCAATAGGCCCCTAACACAATCTTGTGGATTTCCCTCGAGCCACATCATTTGGACATGGTGTACTCATTGATATTTAGTTTGAAGTCTTCATACTACTGAGTGATCTCCTTCACTTGTGCTTGAATTCTCTCAGCAATGTCCCGAATTCCTGTCAAATCCTGCTTCAATGGGTGCTCTACCATTTTTTCGGTAACTTCTTTCTTACTTTCCTGCACAACCTGTAGCATGGAAATGAACTTCACAGATAGGTTTTTTCCAATGTCTTGGAACTCATCTAGCTGTTCATTTCTCTTTTGCTATCGCTCCTGACCCTTTCCAACCCGCTTCTGCAACTCCCTCAGTTTCACATATCATGTAATCTGAATGGCTGGTGGCATTGCTCTCAATGCGGTCTTCAGTGTCGCTAGCTACCCTTCTACTTCCTGCAACTTCTTGATCAATTTCTATAAATTCTCATCTTGGATGACACTACTCCAAAATTGCGTCATTTCCTCAGTGATCTTCTTAGCTTCCTGCTCCAGCTCTTCAAGTTGTGCCGCCACCTCCTCTATGGAATTCTTCCGCTTGATAATTTTATTAGGAGGTGTGTTTGGATATTCCAGAGCATTCAAAATGTTGTTTTCCTACCGCAACTGCATGATAATTTCCCCAAGTCTCCTTGCTTTCATGACTGCATCCAGTTCCGTGGTGTTTTCACAGATGTGCTTACAGGAATCCGCAACTGCCTCTTCCACTTGTATTTGACTGTAAAAAATATGGGCCTTTTCAACAATGAGGTGATTTGTTTCCTTCTTCAGCTTTGTGATGTCCTCAATAGTCTTCGTCCTCAACTCTTCTTGTGCTTGCTTCATGAATTCTATCTTTTTCTACGCTTTCTCTTCCATCGGTTTCCCCTTAGTGCGCTGCAATTCATCAATTTCTTTCTGTGTCGTCTCCTATTTTTTTTGTGATCGTAGAAATCGATCATTGATCTCTTTCTTCCCATCTTCCAAATCCTGGTTAGCAACTCATTTCATGTGTACCAATTTCTATGTGGACAGTGCGTTGATATCCAGTGATATTCTCTACAACTCTTATAGTGAAGTATTCAAGTTCTCGTTCCCAACGTCAATTGTAGTCAGGGGAATTTGAAAATTCCTAGCCCGGGGCTTAGTGCTGATTGACGTGAAATCCTGCACAGTTCACTCTCTGGCACTCTTTTTGAAACAAAAACATATACATGATCCAATTTGGTTCTTACCTCTGTGAGTCCCTCTTATGCAGATTTCGTCATCTCTTTTGCTACCGCATCCGTTGCATTTGCAACTGCCATGATCAACTGATTTAACTATGCTTCCATCCCTTGCACGATGCTACTAATCGTACCCTGCTCCATGCACCTCTTTGTTCTGAGTTCATTGAGCATACGCTCTCCTTCCAGATCAGTTGACGATTCTTCATTCGAGTCACGATGAATCTGATGGTCATATTTCTGCATGGGGTCTTCAGGTGTGTCTACTCATGGCCCTATCGATACTTCTTCAGTGTTGACCGGTTCCCTCCATGATATAGGCCAATCATCAACCGTCTTGTCTAATTATTCAATGGAAAAATTGTAACGCATCAGCAACCATTTCCTATTTGGGTCGCATCGTGCTTGTACGTGAATGGTGTGTGGGTTGATCGCGAACCGAGCAATCCTCTGATACTTTGTTGCAGCTTCCTCTGATAGTCAGGGAAATTTTAGAATTGCTTCTTGTAGCACTTCCCAGTAGACTCAAAATTGGATCTCACAATCCTCTTTCCTTTCAAGTTCCTTGACTCACCACATATTTTGATAACGTGCACCCTTGTACACTTTAACCGCTTCGACATCCATACCTTGATAATCGGCTAGTTCCATCTAAGCCACTAGTGTGATTAAGATCAATAACAAACTATATGTGAAGGGCCTTTCTTTGGCTTGGACTACCATTGCGTCCTCTATCAATTGGTTCATCGAGAAGAGTGCCTAGTTCATTTGTGCCCCCTCTGTACATTGTTCTACACACGCAATCACCCCCGAAGTGCATTGTATGGGGTGGTTCTTCCTTACTGGCCAAAATCCTGGCATCGATGTCTACCCCACGGTCATTGATACTATCAATGTGGTATGACTTCCCATCACAATGCAAGTCATATTTCTTATTTAGCCTTGCTGTGAGGATCTTATCATTATCCTTACCTCTGAAATATTGTGAGAGGTTTGGTCCATCTTTTGGCAACCGCATGATATCAGATATTAGGTCAACTGTGATGGTGACTGGTGTGTCCAACCACAATGTTTGTCCATGAAAAAAAGACAAAAGATGCTTGACATAGGAATTTTCCTCATTCATCTGCCCAAAGTGCGACATGTTGATTAACCCTAGCAATCCAACTTTATCTAGCCCCTTCGCCCAATCTTGCGGGATACGCGATATTGGCCCGCCTCCTACTATGGGAAATGACACATATGGCTTGTTCATGACATCATCCAATGCGATAAATTCATGGTAATTTTACTTCATCTGGAGCAACTCATTCACAATATTTTTATTTCATACCATTCCCTTCAGCAGTGACAAAATATTTGGCTGATACTTTTTATTTTTGGTGAGTCTCCGAGGTTGCGCACCAAGTTGAGTGGGAGTTATGTACCCAAGGATGTCCTTAGCAGAGACTCCTATTCGAGCCGTTGACTCTACAACACTTGATCTCAATGGCCCCATCTGTGTAGTTTCTTCTTCCTACACCCTTAATGGATGTTCTGGTATGTCTCTTCTGCGACGTTGGATAACTAGGATTTTGCTCTTCTCTCTTCCCCCTCAGCACCGATGATGATCAGACTGGAATACTGGTGACTTCTTCTACGATGGTGACTGGTCTGATTAGCGAATATCATTTGCTTGATATCTCAACTATGTCTGGGGTGCTCTACATGCTGCACCAATACCTCGTAAGGCTCTACTAGTCACGCACCCTCTCTACCCTTGGAGACTCACTCAATTCGCTTGGTCAATTCACTCTGCAACTTTGCACTTAGCTCAACTCTACAACTCTACAACTCAACTTAGCACAATGGTGCTTTCAACCTGCATGGAACACCTTCTTATAGCAACAAGTCGATCCATATTCATCATTACCAAATCAAACACGGTCATCATGACCAAACCCATCATTAATGACCCAAATCTGTTGGTGATCCTATCAATCCAATGATCATATCGGTAATAAATGTGCATTGCTTCAATGAGCGCCATTGGTTAATTGCTTTAACTGTCTACATTTATTGCTGACTTGACTACGTCGTGTACCGATGGCTGTTGCGACAAATATTCCTAACTGCACTACTGACTCCTACTTTTGTGCAACCACTTCCTCCTAGTGCACCCTCCTTCTTTCTATCCATCCTTGCTACTTTATTTTTAGTACACAGTGCTTCAGTCATTTTTTTGGACAAACCCTACCAACAAAACTAGTCGATAGAGGTTCCCACTCTATCGACACTCATCTCACCGTGATCTCCCTGAGAACCGACCCGGATAGGTTTTACCTTGCCCCACAACACACGTGAAGAGGATGAAGTCTCACCCGAGATGTTCGAGGGAGAGCCGTCGGAACCAAGTTTCCACAGAATAGAAGAGGACCATGTGCATCAACTTCTTATCAACTTATCACAATAATTAACAGATCTGATCACTCATTCAAAGATTAACAGAATCATTCATAATAGATTGCATCATTTGATTATAACATACTGGTGTGCAAACTGATCTATAAAGATAACATCACTTAGAACAAAGAAACATCGCATCATGGATCCATGTCACATATTTACTTAACATTCATCATTGGGTCGCAAAATTAGTATAAAAAAAAGGCGAAAAGAAGATAATAATTCAGATTAACTTCCGTCTTGTCATATTACTTCCTCGCAAAAATCACAGCTCATAAACTAACTGATCCCAATTTAGATACTTAGCAACCAACAAGTTCAACAAAAATATCCAGATCAAGCTCCAGATAATGTGAGACAAGATGACCTAACACTTGCATTCTACTTCTACTTATAGGCTTGCGCCTTTACATTCACGGTCCACTTGGACAACTTCTTAACTAACTCTTAACTGATTTTACAAAATAATGACCAATATCCATAAAATCTCATCCAAAAGTACAAAAGGTGACACAAAAATATATAAAATATTCTATTCTCTACCTTGCGCGCCATCATCCACTTGCACAGTGTCTTTGAACTTGTGCAACGGACTTGTCCCAAAACCCCTTTTAGCAAGTCTCTGTGGTTTTGAGACCCTATCTTCGAAGTCATCAAGAAATTCAGGAAAATCAGGGAATCCTTCGTATGTCGGTAACTCGACAACCTCTATTGCGACCCAACATAGTGATTGAGTGATTCTTCCACACTTCCGAATCGAAACCTCATGTAGCCGATTCTGCCAATTTTCCAGTGCATCATCAGAATCCGACAATGTGAAGATGAAGCTTCGCCAACCCAACTCTCCACCTGCGGTGGGATGGACATAATCCTTCAAAATGTTGTATGCATGGTCCCATCCTCCTACAACTTCTTCCTTGAATGGTTCGACATACCTTCTTCCTTTGCTTGGATCCATTAGGGCCATGACTTTGATATCACGGTTCTCGAAAGTCATCACACGCTTCTTGAAGCCAATCACTGCCAAGCTGTCATTAGCCCATGCAATCTCCAGTAATGTGGGATACGAGCCTCCTTCATCGGCAATTTTGACAACACCAAAATCCACATATGTCTTCATTCCTTTGACTTCCACCATCAAGCATTGTACTCATCCAATTGGGGGCACTATGTCCTGATTGGCTAGTCACATTTGCAGAGGGGCCCAAAAAAACTATGGTTTCCTCATATTCTCCCATGTCTGCTTCGTCAAAATGTTGACATCCGAGCCCAAATCCAGAATAACTGAATCCACATCGTAATCACTAATCTGGACATTCATCCTCAGCTCCTTTCTAATTTTCTTCTTATGCAGGGAATTGAAAGCCAAATCTTGTTGACCTTTTTCAAGTCGATATAGCAGATTTGTGATCTCGACTAGCACATAAGGATGGTTTTCTAGGGACAAAAAGTATTCTAAGAAATTTTGCATTATACCATGCTTTCACGATGGTCCTGCTACAAGTGTTGAATAAAAAATAGGATACATTTCATAAAAAGGAAACTTACCCAGATCTCTTCTTATGGTGTCCCATGCCTCAAAGAACGTATCCCTCTTATCATCGACATCAAATTTCACTTTTTTCCTATTTTCCAATCAAACTTGCGGGATTAAACCATCGTCTCTTGTTGTCACACCTCTACGAGTAATGACTCCAACATCCATTGGTCAAGGCCTAGGTTCCGCTGAGATATTTTTGATTGTTGGACCTTGGTTCTAGTTTTGTGGCAGATTCACAGGTTGGTTCGCATTCTTATTCATGTTCTGATTCTGGTTTGTGGTGGCAGAAGATTCTTATCTTTCCATTTTGCAATTATCTATGGACAATCTTCAACATTGTGATCTGCAATGGTACAGTAGGTACATTGCAATAGCAGGTTTGGGAAATCTAGTTGATAATGCCCCAATAATCCACAATTGTATCATTTCACACTTCCATGACCTCATCCTCCTCGTCAACCAAAGCCTCTGTTTTGTCCTCCTCGACATCCTCCACGAAAGACTCCGTACTATTGATACTGCGGTTGATTAAATTGTTGTTGCGGTCGATTCAGATTTTGTTGAACATACTATGGTTGAGTATATTGTGGCTACTGCAGAGCATACTCTATCTAATTATATTGTGGCTGTGTCAAAGAAAACTGTGATGGTTTTACAAACTGCATTTGTGACTGTACAAAATATGGTTTTGGCTGCACCACCTGTGGTGGTTCCTACAGTGGAAGTCTCTTCATTGATCAGTGTTCTTATCCCTTCATGTAGTACGTATCCATTGTCCTTTCCTGGATCAGTTCATATGCTTGACAATCCTTGTTTTTATGACCAATGTAACGACAAAAGGTGCAATACAAATTCACAGGCTTGGATACTAGCTTATGAAGTTACACACATTCTTCATGTTGATGTCCATGAGTTTGACATATTCGACACCATGGTAAGCCACCTTGATTTAGTGGATTTGGAGCTCCCAATAGTAAGTATTTTCAGAAATATGGGCATTTATCCTTATGATGTCCCTTTGTGTGACATTGAGTACACCATACTTCCTCACAAATATCTCTTCCTTGGTTGATATCTTGCAATTGGATAGGCAGATTCACTAGTTGAGATTGGATATGATTCATGCAAACTCTAGTTTTTCCAACCGGTGAAACTTCTAGCTTTGTTGAAATCTCTAATGTCTCGCTTTGTGTCGCAATCTTATGTTGCATCAATGACATTCATATATGTGGTACTAGCACGATGATGAACCATTCTTTGTGTTGTACATTGCTCATTCTGAAACAGACTTTTTCCATCAATGTCTTGAATCGCTGATCAAAATACCATATGGATTCATTTGGATATTACTTGATTTCATGATATAATACGACTCCGATTTGGGTTTCTTGAACTCCTCAATCAACCTGGTTTTGCTTTCTGCTAGAGTATTCTATTGTTTCCTTGTTGGAACTTGCATGAACTTCATGTGCCAGTCTAATGCGTGACCTCGAAAATTTGTCTCCAACTGACCCTTCTTAATATCTTCATCTAGGACTTTCTTCACAGTCCATACCGCTTTGTAAAGAAACCAATATTTGGTCTTGTTCCCATGGAACAAAGGTAATTTCAAATCATTGCACGCCATCCTAGGGCTTCTTCCTACATTCACTGATATGCTACTATTCGTGTGTTGATGACACGTCGGGAAATTTTGTGTTGAGATAGTGTTTCTTCATGACTACATCGCAGTGCACATAGGTGTAGGTAGGTTGTTTCTCTTGATTGTATTTCCTCGGGCTTGGGTTTAGCCTGTTCATCTCCTTCATTGATGTAGGGTCGATTATTCCCTTGTGATCTTCTCTCATAGCTTCTTGCTCCAGTCGCAGCAGGACTCTCCTCAGTCCTCTACCTCTTCTCTTGCTGAAACCTTAGCCCACTTCGTAGAAGACGACACTCTTCCTCAACTTCCCACACAGTTTCATCATAACTCCCATCCATCTACCACATATCATTCCATCCAACCCTCATCTCCATAGTACCCACAACCTCTTCAGACTAGATCTTTACTCATCGAAGTTCATCTTCAGTATGCCCTTTTCATAGATACACATTTTAATCCACAATTGCAAGGATAATAGAAACCTACCTCTTGGTCCTTTAAAGAAATACCTTTCCATGTCGCTATACGACTTGACTGTGTCAACCACGAACTCAGTGATGTAGCCTTCCAATATGTTGTCGAGTCACACTTCAACATCCCTCTATGCTCTGTTGTTTACTTCCTTCATCTCTTGTATAAACTTCAGGGTCCAGCAAGTGGGTTCACCTCCTTGAAATTTTGTCTTTCGATAGCTCAGTTGTTCCAACCACTCGTACAAGATAATTGGTAACTCGATGAAGAAATACTCATGGATATCAGGATAGATATTCATTCCCAACCACTCTTCGTCAGTTATCCTGGAACTCGTATTTTCTTCTGCTACGAATTCTCGAGCCTTCTAATCGAACCAATCCTGAATCTTCCATCTCGTCGGATTCCACAACATATCCTCCTTCTCCTCGCACTATGGTCCTAGAAGTAGAACCATTTGTTGACACATATATTTCTACAGGGGTTCACGCTTTGTTGACACCCATAAACACCATGATCTCCCTGAGCACCAACCCATACAGGTTTTACCCTGCCCAAAAACACCTACGAAGTAGATGAAGTCTCACCTGAGATGTTTGAGGGAGAACTATCAAAACCACATTTCCATAGTAAAGAGGAGAATATTAAGCATATGCTTTTCTATTATATTCTTACTATAGCAACATTACTCAGAGATTCATGCAGGGGTTTTATTATCACTTATTCATATCATAAACCATTTAGATCGCATCGGTAACCATTCATGTTAGATCGCAGCATTATGTTTACTCATAAATAGATCAATAAATATGACACCACTCAGAATGCAGATAAATCACATCATTAAGGAATAAAAACCATATTACAACATTGAATCACTTAGATTGCAGCATTAAAATAGTAAAATCAGAAAACACAAGACAAAGAGTTTCCATCAACATCCGTCCATGTCATATTACTTCGCGCATCAAAACAGGTTCATGAAATACATTCTTAGAGTTGCAACAAAGAACAAAACATAGATTTATCTTCCATAGATGTCAAGAATATCATCACACATACAATAATAATCTCTCCAAAATCTTATTCCAAATTATTCAAGACTTATCTTCCTAATACCGTTCCTACTTCTATATATAGGCCTGCACCTTTAAAAAATGGTCCACTTTAACTGACTCTCTAACTGACTTGGATGATTAACTACAAAATTATGACCACAAGTACAAAACTATGACCAAGTTGACTCTTTGTCAACTTCTATGCCTTGCTCACCATCCTTTTCCTTACGCACCATCCTTTTTCTTTCCCACCTTGCTTCATCTTTCACACCAAAACCACCTTCCAACAGTAAAATTCATAAAAACTATTACCAGTATCCTCAACCAAATCGATAGTTACATTTTTTGGAAAGTCTAGATTTACTAGACTTGTGTTTGATAAATGATCCCATCCAACATTCACAGTTTTGTCCTTGCATTCTAGCAAAACTCCCATATGATATTTGAATTTTGATGGGAAACCTGGTGAGGAACCTAAAAATCATGTTATGTCCTTTCATTTATGGTTCTCCTCAAATTCGTTAATGGATGACTCCATTTTTTTGAGGTTATTCCAATGGACACTCGCTGGTACCGACACAAAGTGGTATATCGAATTACCCCCAAAATTCTTCATAGATTTTGGCTCTCTGGAAATGTCATTCTTAACACATTTTTAGTTACCAATTTGTTACAAAACTAGTATCGAATTGTTTACCTTGATCTGAAAATCCACCTCTACCCACATTTCAGACCATCTTCATGAGAGGAGGAGGAATCGTACGTTAATCAAATCCCCTATCCTGAGCCAATTATTTGCTCAATGGTTCACCAAGTTTTTACTTCCACCCAGTTCCATAGATGTTTCTATGGTAGGAATTGTTACCGAGGAGCAAGATATAGATCATGATCAATATTTGGATTTAATGTACTCTCAATATGGAATTCTATATGATTTGATTCCAAATGATCCTTGGCCTACAAATGATCCTCGACCTACAAATGATCCTTCACAACCTATCATAGAACCTCCTGTTGATGGTTCATTAGGTTTCATCCAATCCCAGTCAGTTTCAAATCAAACAGGAAAGAATACCCAATCAAATTCTTCTAATGCCCCCAAGGTGAATCGGGTCCAATATTCTTCATCTTCATGTGGTAAGAAGAAAAGAAAAAATAGTCTAACAAGTAGGAGAGTTCATCAACCCAAGACAAAACTAGATAAACCAACCACAACAGAAGGCTAAGTATACTTTCCTTATTTGTTAGGATGACCATTATTGGCCTTCTAGCGGCTCTTCGACCCGGGTTCAGTCTCTTTTCTATTGCACACAAAAAATCCTAATATATCGGCCCAATAGAGAAAATCCCAGTCGACAACACCTGCAACACAGATGCAGTCTCACCAGAGATATATTTCTATGGGTAACTTCAATAACTAGGTTTCTACACTTGGGTGGGAGATTTCATGTCCCTTGGCCTTCTTCCAAGGTGCTCGACTGAATCCTGTGGATAGATTATTTATGCCTAATATGCACAGGTAGATTGCGACACACTTCTTCCTTTCTAAATAATATAATAATAACCATAGTGCAGCATAGGTGCATTCAACTTATAACGACTAATATTTTTAAAATCATTCATAAGCATTTACATTAACATTCATTCACAACAACATATACACATGTGACTTAAACACATTCAACATACACACAAATAAAATAGAATCTAACATGGAAACTCATCCGGGAAAAACCACAAAGGTTCTCTTCATCTGGCATGAGAAATATATGGCACCTTTGGTTTGCGCACTAAGTTGCAGAATATGTTTTAGATCTTCGTTGTTTATCTATACAAAATTATTTCTTCTCTCATGATCTCTTTATCTTCTATCGTTTATCTTCCTCTACTTAACTCTACTACTAATCCACACACATCTTGGATTGACTCAAACTCTTCTACACTTCTGCGCACTCAGCTACAGATTCTCGACTCAATGCACTTATCAAAAACTAACAAAATTACAACAACGACCATACACTAAGCTAACGATGATCAAGAGGCTGAAGGGGATAGAATGGATAACATGCATACAACTTGGGCTCCTCCTTTTATAGACTCTTTACAAACTCATTACATGTTTCTCTCTCAGCTGACTTTCTACACTTAGCCAACATGATGTCTTTTTTATTATAGCAACACATGTCAGTAGGAACTAACGACCTGACTTACAAAGATACCTTCATACATGTGGCTTCCACTGAGTCTATCCGACCTTGTACCCACAGTATTTTTGACCTATTTCTTTCTAATATTTGTGTTGTTGCACACCTTCTGAAATGGATCCACTCTTGTCACATTCTTTCTCTGTCACATCCTTTCATTTTTTGCGTATTTTCTTTTGTTGTTGCTTCTTTATCTGTTGTGGCTTATCTTCTATCGTGGATTCTCTTTATCTTCCTCTGACACACCTCATTCTCCTTCCTTATTTCCATTTCTACCTTTGTCGCATCTCCTTTATATTCTTTTTCCTTATCTCTTTTCTTCTAAGTGAATTATGCTTACCTTTCCCTAAACCCAACATGCCCCAACACTCACCTATGGCTCATCTTGAGCGATGCAAAACTTATTCCTCCATCTGTTCACTTGTATTGACATTGCTTCGAAAATCTTGTAAGATTTTCGTTACTCTTTCTGCTTCCTATCAGAATTCTTCCTTCGTCTTCTTCAATAGCTCCACAAGGTTGGAATTGATATGTTTCGGCATTACCTTTTCAACTGAATATGCTACTTCTCACACCTTTTGGTGTACATGATGAATAATTCCTGTAACTCTTCAACCTTATACGTGTGTTGTTGTTCTTGCGTGCGTAGCACTGTGACCTAGCATTGCAATTTTTTCATCTCATATGCCCTAGCCATTTTCTCTACTAAGGAAAAATTTTCAATGTGCTCTTCATCCTGTTCACTTCTACTTCAACTGTGTGCATCTCCTTTGAGACTCTATCTAGTTCTACGTCTTCAAATAAAGCTTCCCAAGCTTACAAGACTTGGTCGCCAACCTTAACACATATTTCTTCTTCTTCTTCTATATTCTTTGCAGCTTCTATTGCTTCTCACCTTCGTTTGTATATCACCTATGGGGATGTGCTAGGTATTACTTGCACCTTTGTCTCTACAAATTTATTTTGGAGGTCTTCTGCTATTTATCCAAGTCGAGAAACCTTGGCTTTTGGCACCATTTCCTTTGTTACTCTATCCTATATAAATTTTGTATAAGCCAGGGCTACTGCTTTGTGGAGCCTATGGAAATTTTCTTCCATTTATTTGTCTTCTGCTCAGCCTCTTGTACTACTAGTTTCATCTTCTTCACACTTTTTTTTACAGCCTTCTCTTGCTTACCTAGTGCCCCTTCTCTCACTTTTATCTCCGCAACTACAACACTCTGCATTTCATATAATTCAGCCATTTCCATTAATGAAAAGTCTATTGTTATCTGGCCTATTCTCTTGGAAACATCATTGAACTCTGGAGTTCCTAGATCAAGGAATCCTTCTGATGCTTGTGTTGTTATTGGCGGAACTGGAACTACTATTCCATTTGGTTGTGCTTCTAAAGTCTTGGGTGGATCCCGTGACTCAGTGCATGAGGTTGGATAGTCTACAACAATTTTAACAACTTCATGTTGGATACATTTACCATCATACACACTCTTTTTGGTCAAATTGGCCTAGTTAAACCACTATCCTAAGTATAATTGACATTAATTGACTTCAGTGGAGCATTAATTTCCATCATCCAGTCACACCCACCCCTACCTACAGTCAAGGAGGATAACTTAGCCTTCTCCTACAATAAAAAAGGCTAACTGGAGCACTCAGGGGGTGATTTGAGTGATATTAATGCACCTAATTGCTAACTGGTGGTTACAATCAATTCAACTAGTCAGTTAAGGTGCATCCTCTCATTAAATATATTATTTAATGATTATTTATTATTATTTAATGATCTGGAGTCAACAGGGTTGCCTCCACCAACTTCTGATGATCAGTTCAGCTTCAGTTAACCTCATCGGGGTTCATTGAATTCATGGAGCACTAGCACTTGATGGTTGGCTTGATATGACATGTGTTTGATCTCCTTCAGTTGAGATTCAGTCATTTATTGCACTCCGAATTCAGTTAGGTTTTGGTGAGTCAATTAGGGTTTTGGTCAAGTGGTTAACTGAGTGTGAATGAATGGCTTACAGTCAGTTAAGCCAGACTCACTCATTGATTTCAAATTGCCTCCTTAGGTATTTGAATTCCTCACTCATTCAAGCTATTGCTTGACATTATTATTGTAACCATTCATTGTTTATTAAATATACAGAGAGGAAACCAATTTTGGTTCCGATTAACACCATTTCTAAGTTATTTGTTGATTATTTCTTGATGAGATTGATTATTTGTTCCTAGATCAATGTGCAAGAATAATACGGTATCAGAGCATACGGTGGGATGAAGATCTATCTCTCAAAAATAAGCTTTTTGACATATTTCTCCATGAAAAGTGAGCATTAGCTCAAAATTCCAACACTACACCAGAAGCCAAGGATTACCACTCAATATCCTAAGTAAATAACTTATTGATCAAGCTTGCTTTATTGACTATGCTGGGTGTGATGAAAGCCTAGAATGTGCAGGTTGTCCGACCTTATTTTGCCCTTTCTATTTTGATTTTCATGTTTCTACAGGTGAAGCATTTGCTACAGCACATCCAGATGGCCTCCTCAGCAGATCTCTTAACTCCATACAATTTCCACTCATGGAAAAGTTATATGGAAATTCAGTTGTGCTCCAAAGTACTTTTTAGAGTCACCATGGACATTGAAGTTGAGCCTAGATCTGCTGTAGAAAAATCAAGATTCTTGAACAAGAAGGATGAAGCCTTCGGTTTCTTGTGCCTCTCTATTTCCTGAGAACTTCTCTTCCATCTTACGGATTTGAAGACACCGAAAGAAATATGGGACAAATTGGAATCTCTATACAGAAAGCATGATGACTTGAGGGTTTTCCAGCTCGAAAATGAACTCATGTCTCTCCTACCTTCCAATTTTGAGACTCTGAATGATTTCTTTACAAAGTTCAAGCATACTGTTTTACTCTTGAAGCAATGCAACATGGAGAAGGAGGATTATCAGCTCATCCTTGCCATTCTCTCCAAACTCGGGGCTGATTATTCAGTTTTTGTTTCTACATTCCATGCAGGGAAGCTCACAACCCCTGGATGGAAGATTCCACTGAATGCCTTCATTGAGTCCCTAACTAATGAACATGACAAGCTTGTCTAGATGGGGATCATACGATATTCCCGTGATCAATCCCTCCATGTGTCGAGGCCCAAATATCTGAAGGGTAAAGGAAAATAGTAGAGAAATTAGAAAACTAAATTTGATGCTCCCAAGCCTAGAGTTGAAAACCAACAGCATGATGAATCTTCCGGTTCAAGGAAGAACAAAGGAAAAGGGCACAATGGGAAAGAAAAAGTCAAGTGTTCTTACTGTGGGAAGGTTTTTCACCGTAAACATGCCTGTATGAAGAAAAATCTTGATGAAGCAACCTCTCTCCTTGAGAGGAATCACATCAATCTTCCGGAGATCTTTCAGAGGAGAGATCACCAAGATCGGGAACCACAGCATGAGAAATGTCATGCCCTCATGGAAAGCACTTCGAATTCCAAAGCACTACTGATTGAATATGGAGCTTTGAATCACATGATGGCTGAAAAAGACTCCTTTTCATCCTTGTAGACTGGCAAATCCATCCCTATCCACATGGGAGATGACTCGACCATCATTTCCGAAGGACAAGGTACTGTAGATCTTGAAAATGGTTTTTCTTCTAATGTTTTGTATGTACCGTCTCTAGCAGCAATATCCTTAGTGTCTATTATATGACACATATAGGAATGCCTAAGAGAGTCTCTTTCATCCCAAATGATGTTGAGATAACAGAAATTGCATCCGGGAAACTCATTGCAAAAGGCCTTGCAAATCATCATGCAAAAGCCTATGAGTTCTCTCACTTTGTTGCGGATGCAAATCCCACTGCTCTGCTAACTCATGGAAATGAGGTTAGTAGGCTATGGAATGAGAGGTTTGGCCATCTTAATTTCAAATATTTGCAGCAATTACATAAAAACTCCATGGTTGAAGGCCTCCTGGTCATCAAGGAAACCACCGGAATTTGAAAGGGTTGTGTGATTGGTAAACACCCTGAGCACAAGTTCGATCGGGGGAAGGAAAACCCAGCTACAAGCATATTGGGGCTGGTACATTCTGATATCAGCATTCTGATGCCTATCACATAAATGAATGGATCAAGGTACCTCCTTAATTTTATCGATGATTTTTCAAGGTATACATAGGTTTTCTTTCTCAAAAAGAAATCAGAAGTATGTGAAAAAATTTCTTAATTGAAGGCCTTGATCGAAAATGCCTCTGGGATTAAGATCAAGATATTGAGATCTGATAATGGAGAGGAGTGTGTCAGTAATGAGTTTCTATACATATACTACCAAAGTGGTATTCAGGTCCAACATTCAATTCCCTACACTCCCCAGCAGAACAGAGTAGCGGAAAGGAAGAACCGGTCTCTTAAGGAGATGACCACCTGTATGTTGGAGTCAAAGAAGCTTGCTGCAAATTTTTGGGCTGAAGCCATGCATGCTGCAACATACATTCATAATAGGTTTCCACACTCATCTATGAAAGGAAATACTCCTTTTGAATCATACTTCAGACACAAGCCGGATGTGTCGAACCTATGGGTGTTTGGGTCCATTGCATGGGCCCGGATTCTGCTTGATAAAAGAAGGGCTTTGCAACCGCAAAGCATAGAATGTATGTTTATTGGGTATAATAATGAATATAAAGGATTCAAGCTACTGTATGTCAATACCAAACATATCATCATCGATAGAAGTGTCAATTTCAATGAGCCTCTTCAGGAGATAGAACTAGTGAAAGAGAAAACTGTTAAATTTCCTTCCTATTCTACTAAATATTTGGATGACGAAATTGGGGGTGATGACCCTAATTTGGATCCTCTAATTTCTGATATCAGTGTGCATAAATAATCATATTATAAACCATAACCTTAAGTGCAAAATCATCTTCCTACATGGGCCCAACAGACACTCTCCTCCGTAGGAGACAAGATTGGAAATCCGGATGATCCAAGGAGAACCCGGTCTGATTTCCAAAGAGCAGGTATTGCGCTCTCTTGTTATGATAATTTGATGTCCAAAAATTTCTATTTGATGATTATTTTAGATCCAAAATCCTACTACCATGCTTGGAATGATCCGATATGGCAAGTTGCCATGGATGAAGAAATGAATTCTCTTCAGAAAAACACTACTTGGGAGCTAGTTTCTCTTCCTCCAGGAAGGAAATTGGTTCAATGCAAGTGGGTGTTTTGGATAAAGGTTGCTGCTGATGGAAGCACCTAAAAATATAAGGCAAGGATGGTATAAAAATGTTTCTCTCAGATCCAAGGAGTGGACTACCATGAGACCTTTGCACCGGTTGCAAAAATGGACTCCATCCGCCTTGTTTTGGCTATTTCAGCATCCAAGCACTGGGAGGTGCATCACATGGATGTTAAGTCAGAATTTCTGCATGGAGATCTTCATGAGGAGATATACATGAAGCAGACTAAGGGCTACATCACTGATCCATATTTGGTTTGCAAGCTAAAGAAGTCACTATACGGGTTAAAACATGCCCCAAGAGAGTGGTATTCCAAGATGGATGCCTTCCTTCTCTCGTAAAAATTTCAGAGATGTAGATCAGATCCAAATGTGTATTTACAGCAGCATGGTGGTCATATAATTATAATTTTTTTATATTTTGATGACTTACTGATCATAGGTAGCATAATTGCCTCCATTTCAACCATCAAAATTGCTCTCCACAATGCCTTTGAAATGAGTGATTTGGGGCTTCTAAAACAATTTTTGGGGCTCGAAATCGAGCAAAATTCTGATGGGATTATGGTCACTCAGTCGAAATACACTTCAAACCTGTTATTCAAGTTTAACATGGCTGAACGTAGGCCTGCACCATTCCTTTTCCTTTCAGGGATCAGCCTTGAAGAAGGAAAACACACACCTCCCATGGACTGCACTATCTATCGACAACTGATTGGTAGCTTGTTGTACTTGACACATTCTAGGCCTGATATTTGTTATTCCTTGAATGCTATATCAAGATACATGCAGCAGCCTCATTATATTCATTGGAAGGAAGCCAAGAGGATCCTCCAGTATATTCAGGGAACCGGGACCTATGAAATTCACTATGCTGCAGACTCCGAGCTAGAGCTAGTTGGATACACAGATTCCGATTGGGCGGGTGATTCTATTGATCGGAAGTCAACTTCTAGATATGTATTCATTTTTGGTGGTGGCCCTATTTGTTGGTCAAGAAAAAAGCAGGCTGCCATAGCACTATCTTCAGCAGAGGCCTAGTATCAAGGAGCAGTGAATGCTTGCATCCAAGCAGTTTGGTTATAAGGAATTCTTTCAGAGATTGATCTTGGTAGTACTTTGTACACTATCATATTTTGTGACAACCAGAGTGCTATTAAGATATCCATGCATCCAGCTATGAGGAAGAGGACTAAGCATGTAGAGATTCACATGCACTACATCAGGGAGCTAGTGCATGATAGGACCATCATTCTGCAATATTGCCCGACTGATGAGCAGATTGCAGACATCTTCACCAAGAGCTTTTCAGAAAATAAGTTCACTTACCTCCGTTCACTGTTGGGGGTGAGTTCATCAGGGTGATCCAGACTACTTTCAGTGTTCAGCTTGAGGGGTGGGTTTTCCCTCTTTTCCTCACTTAGTTTGTTTTGAGCATTGTTTCAGTTTCAGCATTGTACAGGGTGACCTATGGCCTTAGTTGTCGAGGCCCTAGCATTTTTATGCATCTATGTTTTCTAACTCTTCCTGAGTATAGATTAAGGGGGGGTGTTGGAGACATTTACCATCATACACACTCTTTTTGGTCAAATTGGCCTAGTTAAACCACTATCCTAAGTATAATTGACATTAATTGACATCAATGGAGCATTAATTGCCATCATCCAGTCACACCCACGCCTACCTACAGTCAAGGAGGCTAACTTAGCCTTCTCCTACAGTCAAGGAGGCTAATTGGAGCACTCCGGGGGTGATCTGAGTGATATTAATGCACCTAATTGCTAATTGGTGGTTACAATCAGTTCAACCAGTCAGTTAAGGCGCCTCCTCTCATTAAATATATCATTTAATGATTATTTATTATTATTTAATGATCTGGAGTCAATAGGGGCACCTCCACCAACTTCTGATGATTAGTTCAGCTTCAGTTAACCTCATCGGGTTCATTGAAGTCATGGAGCACTAGCACTTGATGGTTGGCTTGCTATGACATGTGTTTGATCTCCTTCAGTTGAGATTTTGTCATTTATTGCACTTCGACTTCAATTAGGGTTTGGTGAGTCAATTAGGGTTTTGGTCAAGTGGTTAACTGAGTGTGAATGAATGGCTTACAGTCAGTTAAGCCAGACTCACTCATTGATTTCGAATTTCCTCCTTAGGTATTCGAATTCCTCACTCATTCAAGCTATTGCTTGACATTGTTATTGTAACCATTCATTGTTTATTAAATATACAGAGAGGAAACCAATTCTGGTTCTGATTAACATCATTTCTGAGTTATTTGTTGATTATTTCTTGATGAGATTGATTATTTGTTCCTAGATCAATGTGCAAGAATAATACTTCAACATATTTACACAAACTTTTGAGTAAATCTGTAACCGTACGTGTCAACTATGTATGTCGCTCCTCTATAGTTTTGAAGCTTTTTTGCGCATATTCAGCTATTGCTTCAGTCATCAATTGTAGATAATCATTATCCAAGTTGATGGTATTTTCATTTCTATCATCTTTTCTCTTATTCTTCCTCCTAGACTCTACATGTTCCATATCAGAGTCTTTTCTTTCCTTTTCTATGTTCGGGTTTGTCTGAGTTTATCTGGAATGACTCTTTGTTGGTTTTGAATCCTCTAATGGATTTCCTTCTTCATTTATGTCATCTGGCAGTGGTGGATTCTGTATTGGCATTTTTTCTTCCTCTTGTCACATTTGATCTTCTGGCACCGAGACGCTCCATTCGTCTGACTATTCATCAACAATTTCTTCAACTTCTTCCTATGTCATTGTGAATTACATCACCAACCATTCTCGATGTGGGTCATGGAGTGGTTGCATGCTGACATTGTGAGCGCTGCTAGCACCTGTGCTATTTTTTTTAGATTTCTACACAGGTAGCTACATTATTTCCCCTACAAAGGTATAGATTAGTGAAACCAAAGGGGGTATACGCAAAGACATTTCATGTTTGGTGATTTGGATGCTTCTTGGGAGGATTATCTTAAACCTGGATGAAAAAGTGGATTATTCCATGGTATGGTGCGAACGAATATCCAGGAACCATGGAGTTATGACCTTGCATTCTCGTTCAAACATGAAAATATGCTCACAGTTATCCAGTGGCAGAATGAATGGTGTAGATCCATGGAAAAGAAAATCGACGGTTGATAATGATTTCACCAAGGAAATATGTGTGTTTTTAAGAGAGGATTGAATTTAGAAGACAATATTAAATGACAAGCATGATCAACCATCGAATGAGAATTTTTTGCATTTCGATGGACGAGGAAGAGTTCGCTGGGGAAATATGTGCAGAGCAGTGAGCTGCGTAGGTATGCAAAATCTGTTATACATTCTAGGTTTTGATGGTAAATATTGAATGATGTACGAGATCAATGGCAGATGGAGATTTCGTGGAGTCAACATACATGAAGGATAACTTGTGTTGAGGTCACGAAATCTCACAGGGTCCGCCTATTCCAATGGTCATGATCTTGGGTGGGCCAGATCTATGGTGGAGAGCATTTCACAACAAAAATATGCAGGAAAGATAAGGGCATTTCGGGGCCCACACATTTCAATGATCAGGATTATAGATGGGGGAGATCTACGGAGGAGAATCATTTCATCGCCCAAAAATGTGCGAGAGATAAGACTGTGTGGGGCTATTAAGTATTGGTAGGTCCCACTCCTTTGAACAATGAAGATCCAGCAGGGATCCGATAAATGGCCCTGGCTGATTTCGCGATGAGGAGGTGCATGAAAGTTAAGAGGATGAGGCAATGAAAAATATTGTAGGGCCTATACCCTTGGACGAAGGAGATTTGACGGAGGTTAGATCGATGGTCTAGGATAGTTTCATAATGGAGACATGCATGATGTTTAACAAGATGAGAGATCACGAAATTGGGAAGAGGCCACACAGTTGAACGGTTGAGATCGCTCGTAGAGGAGATATATGGCCATGGTTTGTTTCACAGTTCAAAGATGTTAGGGGAAATGAAAAAAGAAAGGGGCTACAAAATGGATATCCAGGCAGTTAACATCGATGGCATAGATTGCATAATGGAGTCCAAAGTTTTTTTTCCTATTGCATCTGATGATGATGATGAGCAGAATAATGATTAGGCAAAAGAGGATGAGCGGAATAATGATTAGGCAAAAGAGGATGAGTATGACCTTTACACGTAGTGTGGTATGTGTTATAACTAGATATTGTTCTTAGTTTATCTGTTCTTTTTGTCCTAATTTTCAACCGTTGGTTTAAAATGATTTTACATTTTATGTTGATTTTAAGAATTTTTGACAATCAATAATTTTGGTTGGATTTAATGCTTTTAATGGTTGAATTATTTCATTATTTTAGTTTTAAGGTTTGTATTTTGGGATTATTAGTTAATATGTACATATTTAAGCTTTCAAAAACTTATAATAAAAGTTTATTCCAAGTTTTGATTTATAATCTAACTCTCATTTTTTAGTCCTTTGTCAAATATTTCCATGAGGAGATTCCTGTAGCAGCTCTGTTTTTCCTATTTTTGTCATTGTCATTGGGAACATATTACGAGGAGATGGAAATGAATTTAGGGAAAAAAAGAGGTTTTTGTGCACAATAGACTCATTCACAAAAACCTCTCTTAGTTTTCCAACAGTTATTATCATTTGAGAGATTCGAATTCATCTTTGTGGCCTGTTTTCAGGGTTTGAATTATTTAATAATTTCCTGTTTTAGTCACAGATTGGTAGCACGTATTCCGATCAATTTAAGGGGAATTTTGAAAAAACAAGAGAGGTTTTTGTTTATAACATACGCATTTAAAAATCCCTCTCTCCAATTTTGTATAAGTGTCTCGGATCGAGAGATTTGAAGGCGTCTTTGAGACCCATTAGAGGAATTTTGGGGTCTAAAATGGGCCTCCTAAGGAAAATAATAAAATAATAGTTAAAATAATAAAATAATATTGATTAATTTTGGAGGAAGAAAGAAAAAAACTACTTTTTGTGTTCGTATTTTCGACATATCTCCCTGTGTTTTTACTCAAATTTCAATCGGGAGAGCTCGTTGGATGCGGAATTCGATTCCGCATCCAACGAGTACCCACACTGCATACTTTTGATGGACCCACTACCCCAAAAACAAGAAATACCTGAAAAAACGTGATGATGACATCATCATCACATTTTTTTCAGGTATTTCTTGTTTTTGGGGTAGTGGGGTCCATCAAAAGTATG
>LPNX011190975.1:133367-161900 GCA_001517045.1 Pseudotsuga menziesii | reverse complement strand
ATTTTTCGATTTTGTGAATTACATAAACCATGGGCTGTAATACCATGGTACTCTTATGCCGGGCATCAACGTTGATCCCAAGGCGCATCAACGTTGATGCCAGATCAAGGCGCATCAACGCCGGATCAACGTGCATCAACGTACGTTGATTCCCAGCATCAACGTTGATTCCAGATCAAGGTGCATCAACGTTGATGCCGGGCATCGAGGGCCGAGAGCATGTTTTTACATGCATAAGTTCACATTCGATATCATTTAAATGATCATATTTTTATCATTTAAATGATTATTTTTCGATTTTGTGAATTACATAAACCATGGGCTGTAACACCATGGTACTCTTATTCCGGGTGGCATTCTTCAACGTTGATGCCGGGCATCAACGTACGTTGATGCGCCTCGATCTGGCATCAACGTTGATGCCGGGCATATGCGCCTTGGGATTAACATTGATGCCCGGCATCAATGTTGATGTGCCTTGGGATCAACGTTGATGCCCGGCATCAACGTTGATCCCAAGGCGCATCAACGTACATTGATGCCCGGCATCAACGTTGATGCCAGATCAAGGCGCATCAACGCCGGATCAAGGTGCATCAACGTACGTTGATGCTCGGCATCAACGTTGATGCCCGGCATCAACGTTGATGCCAGATCAAGGCACATCAACGTTGATGCGCCTTGGGATCAATGTTGATTCCTGGCATCAACGTTGATGCCCGGCATCAACGTTTATCCCAAGGCACATCAACGTTGATGCCCGGCATCAACATTGACGCGCCTCATAAACATTGATGCGCGGCATCAATGTTGATGCGCCTTGGGATCAACAATGATGCCGGGCATCAACGTTGATCCCAAGGCGCATCAAAGTTGATGCCGGGAATCGAGGGCCGAGAGCATGTTTTTACATGCATAAGTTCACATTCGATATCATTTAAATGATCATATTTTTATCATTTAAATGATTATTTTTCGATTTTGTGAATTACATAAACCATGGGCTGTAATACCATGGTACTCTTATTCCTGGTGGCATTCTTCAACCAGCTTGTGCACTATAAAAAGGCACTCATGTACACAAGCTTTTTGTATCACTGATGAGTCCCCTATGGGGGACGAAACTAGTTTGATTAATAAAATTTTGGTGTCTTGGCATATTATGTTCATCTTTCACATAATATGTTTTGTCCTTTTTATTCATTTTTGCAAAATTCTCATTTTGTAAATTTGTCAAAAGAGCTAAGTGCACATTATTCTTTCACTCGGGACCGCTCGCCTTAACACATTTTAGTCTAAAGATACATATGAGTACTTTGATGTTGCTGATTCCGTTTGGTGGGAGTCTTTTTTCATAGAGCAGAGTGACATAATTTCAAACTCTACAAATGGAGATATATTTTTGAAGACTCCATTTGCTTGGCCACAAAGTTTATCAAATGAAAACGAGGTAACAAATGTTGAACTTCGAGCTGTTGAGTTTTCTCAAGTAGAGGAAAGAGAAATGTATATTGGCTCTAGAAGATCATCCGCAAAGCGTCAAGAGATGGAAGACCTTTACAGGGGCTCAGTACAAGATATCAAGGAGGGTTGCATCATTGCAGTTTTGGCTACAGATGATCCACGTCAATATCCATTCTGGATTGCAAAAGCTATGAAGGTCAATAAAGAAAATGAAGAAGCAGTATCAGTAGAAGTACATTGGTATGCAACAGATACACACCCATTTGATGGTGTGTACAAGGCAGAGATGGTGGTTGAGAAAAAGGTTTGCAGAAAGAGAAACAGAAAGGGTCAAAAAATAAATCGTCGCCTCATTGACATCTTGAAATTAGAGGAAGTTGATATACTTGTTTATGATTTCGAGTTGACAAAAAAAGACACTATCCGCTCCAAGACTAATCAAGAGGTTGTTGCCACAGCTAGAAGTTGCAAGATGGGAGTCTGTTAAACCAAGCTGTAGATCCTGAAGGAATATGACATCTGAAATGATGGGCATAGATGTAGACTCAGATGGTGCGCCCATTGATAATAGAGAAGAGTATGGGTCATCTACATCTTCATCAAGTCCTTCATCTGCAGAAAATGTAGATTCTGATGGGGTGTCAGAATCCATGGATGAATTTGAAGAAGCAGTGTAGATGCTTTTTATTAGTATGATTTTTTTAATTGAAACTCTACAGGAGTTTTTGATGATGGGGTGTCATAATCCATGGATGAATTTGAAGAGGCAGTTAGATGCTTTTTACTAGTATGATTTTTGTAATTGAAACTCTAGAGGAGTTTTTGAATATTTATATGAACCATTTGTTCTTGTATGGTCTAATATATTATCTCATTATGAATCATATCATAATTTCTTTGTTTCTACATGGTTATAATGGTGAAATTATTAGAGAAATTTGTTTTTTCTTTAATATGCAATTTTCCAGAAAGTTGTAATTTATCTCTTCAAGAATTTTTCTTTTTTTCCAATTTAAGGTTGATTTTAAAGTTTTGTTAAACAACAATATGGGATGTTTAGTCCATGGCTCTATTTTTTACCCTAAAAAAAAAACGTGTATACTGGTATCAACACTTTTCTATTTGGGGGGTGTTTTTGGTGTTTTTTTTGCAAAAATCATCGTTTTTATGGGTAGAGTTCTCGTTCATAGTATATAGTTCTCGTTTCATAGTATAAGTGGTTATGGGTCCACTTGCTAAGGTTAGGTGGAAAAATGGATCCAGGTTTGTAGTATCCATGGGGCTAGATGGTGCGGTGTGGAGGTTTGGTTCAGAATGATATGGGTCTGAATCTGAATCACAAGCTGTGTGGCCCACTGATGGTGTGGGAGATCGCTGAGAATGACTACGATGGTGCCAACTGAGTGTTCTAAATGGTGGTGGTTCTCCTCTTAGGCATGAGGAAGATTGTGGAGGATCAATTGTGTTCTCTTTGGTGTATGAAACTGGTGGGTCTGAGATTTGGAACCTGGTTTCAATGGCTTCCTATTGGTTGAAGGTGGTCTCTCGGCCACCAAGACTACTAGAAGACAGCACTTGGCTTGTTCCTCACAGGTGATTCTACTCAATTGGAAGGGGTCGTTGCCCATTTTGCTTGGAAATTCCTCTCAGTGGCCAGCTACTTTGGGGTTCCTATGGTACTTCTCACAATGAGTTTCTTGGTAGATCCCAAGTACTTCCTATAGTTGAAGTATTCAGGGACTTATGTCCTTAAATATTGCAGAATTGATTGAACTTGGTAAAAATTTGGTAAATTTTAAGGCTTACTCAGCATCATGAACTAAGTTGGGTTAATTATTTGGTGTGGTGTTTTGGTTTGCTTGTTTGTTTTGGTATTTGTTCTACAATATGGTTTATGAATTCATGGTAGAGTTCATATCATGGTTTCGTATGCAAACATAAACAAAAATTTGTAAGCAAATATGGTGATTAACCCTAAATTGTTGGCCTAACTAAATGTCTACCTCTAAGTGATATTCTTCTTCAACCAAGAGAAAGTGCTAGGCTCTCAACACAATGGGACTAATCCCATCCGTAGATCCTCTGGTCACCTCACAAGTGCTAGGTTGGTCAACAGGGAGGACGCTTAGTGTTATACACCTGAAGGGCACCTCTCCATCTGAGTGCCGACATCCCTCATGTTGGCACACAAAAGGACATCTATGGATAGAGGTTTTCCCAATACACTATAGATTGGTTTACTATACAATACATTCCTCCTCCATCCAGCTAGTTACTTTGCCATTTTTCTATGTTAAGTTATATTCATGACTCTCTACATGTACAACTCATGGATCATTCGTGAGTGTCGGTTGCTGCAAGTCGTGAATGGATGTATTTGCGGGTTGCTATTATAGCAACTCATAGATCATTCGCGGGTTGTCCTTCTACATACCCGCGGATATGTCCCTTAACATTTAAAAATAAAAACACGTGATGATTTGAGATTAGTTAAACATTGTTACCTTAATCATCTTAACTATCTCAACCTCCTCAACCTTCGAAACTTCCTTATTTCCTCCATATAAATACAGGCCTTGGGGAGGGTGTTGGATATATAGATTTGGAGAGCAAAGTCATGCTGGTGGATTTTATACAGAAGTCTTTGGAGAAGTGGAACTCAGAGTCCTTTGGTTGCAGAGGAGTCCTTGTCTCAGGCGTTGGGTTTTAATCTGAACTCTTTCCATTGTTGATAATAAAGAGAATTCTTCTTCCATATGTCTTTCATGTATCTTGGTTTGATAAATGTTTATTTTTCTGCATTTTATATATGATTTATCTCACCTGCTTATATATATATGAATCATCTTGTATCTGGAATATTGACTCTTGATAGGTGAAAGAGGAGCAACCTTGAAGACTTTGGAGAGGAAGCAGAACGAAAGAGGACTAGCAAGGATCGATCTTCGTTAATCGCGTAAGTCTTTCTCATCCTCATATTTCCTTTACTGCACTCTAGAAGTCAATTGTCTGCAAGTTAATTGAGTATATTGGTAACCCCAGACCTATGGTTATTAGGTGTGTAATCCTGTACAACAGAACTGGTGACTCTGCTGGGGAGCCCGGACTGCTGTAGGTTGTTTCTGGACCCCTGACCAGTCTTTGCTTGAAGTCTGTGTGTGATCTTTTATCCTGTTTCTTATTTGCCTTAGTATTTGAAAGTCTTTGTAATTTTTCTTGCTTTTTGAGAAAAATCTTATAGCTATTCACGAGTTGCTCTTCTGAACAGTTGCGAATACAATCTTGCATTCACGGGTTGTTGTACTGAATAGTCGCAGATCATCCACAGGTTGCACTTATAGACAGTCACAAATATTCCTGGAAGTAGGGATTTTTAAGTTAAAGTTTGCTTGTTCTTTTCTTTGGGTAATCCCTGTTTCTGAGTGGATTTTCTTTATGATGCTGTGTATCTTGTCTGGATACTGTTGGTGATCACACTTCCTGCTTTTTTGAAAGCCCTTGAGTTTCTTTTGCTTGGATTATTTCATGTTTGCATGCTGAAGTAGCTTGGCCTGTTTGGGTTCTAGGTTAAAGTGTCTCTGTCTAGATCAGTGATCAGGGTCTTGGGCTCTGTTTTTTCCAGTCTGTCTTTTGATAGTGGCTGGTTGTCACTTTCCTTTACAAGTCTACAATGATATTTGTCATTGTGTGCACCCAAGCTAGGGTTCCTAGCCTTCCTTTGTTGGTTGTATTTTGGTTCTGTCAACCTGTTTGCTTTAGTTGGTTGCTTTCAGACAGTTTATTTGATTCAAGTTTGCTCATGTACAGTGCATTGTAGGTGCATGGTAGAATTTTGAGTATTTTTAAAAGTGACAAAAAAAACATTGTTAATCTTTTGCATTTTGTTTTGCATAAGTAGTGTTTATTTCAATTTAAAGATATTATCTCAAAAACTACAAAAAATATAGGCTTAGTTTCTCTTATCGCTGCTTTCAATTCATCAATATATATTTGCAAAAAATAAAATAAAAAGAAGTTTGTTTTCATAATGGTAATTTTGCTTTGAATACACCTTTATTTTCATTTATTTCTTATTCGAGTCAAAACATCATAAAGTATACCACTCCATTTCCTCTTGAGTAAAGAACAACCCTTTAAAATGAATGCATAAATTAAAATTTACTAGTAAGTTTTGTTTTTTAGGGGCCTTTCACCTACTAGCTTAGGCTAGACTTGTGGGCTAGGAAGTGTAAACTTCCCGCAAGTTATAAAACTCAGACGTAGTGGACCTTTATTTAGGTAAATCCTTGACTTTATCATTGTATCTGGGAAGCTCCTCTCAAATGGGATTTAAGGACGAGGCCGCGTGGAGGCTTGGACAGAGGAGATAACCCTCCGAATCCTTGTCAAAGTGTAACTCAGGACTTTTGTGCATCTGAGGATTCTTTCCTAGACAGAGTTTCAGGCTCAGCTACCCTACCCATGCATACGAGTTCGGCTTGCGACTGTCCCCCCAGACTGTTGGTATTGCCAAGGTAGCCTTTAGTCTCTTGTCTTTTAGGGTTCATACCTAGGTAAACCAGAAGGTTATTTCCGGTTCACCTTGAATGGGCTTGGAAGGTAACCCTTGTTGAAAGTGTAGGAGGGTGGTGGGTGATTCCACCACTTGTGCCTAAGAACCACTTCAAGGACGCCAAGTAATCGTTTATCCGCTTTCTTTGGGAAAGTATATCTTTTACCCTCGTTTGATTGCTTGAGGCTTTAGGAATTTTATAGTGTATGCTCTGTGTTTTTTCTTGTGTTTAGTTGGCCTTAGGGTGTAATTTTTCAAATTTATAATTCTGGAGGACTAACCTGTTAGAAGGTCAAGAAGGTTGAGAAACCTTCCTCCTATCACCACATTGGAGCCTCCACCTTTACCCCAAAGGCGGAGATTAGACACAGATGGTTCATTTGAACCTGTAGGAATAAGTGAAGTTATTGGTGAACCAGAACTCATTGCTAACCATTTTGATCTTGATACAGTCGAGATAGAAGAATTGCAGATTGAGGAGTTTGCAAGAAACTTTAACACCCCCTTGACTGATTTAAACGATCCTGTGATCGTTCAGGTTAGAACTTTTGATTCACCAGTGGTAGGTGTCCCTGTGGGTAGAATCATTTCTTCTGTGGAAGAAATTCCTTTTGTGTTCACCTCAACCCTTCCAGTTGAAGGGGTACTACCTCCCCCGGTAAGTGCCCCTAGATCTAGTTTTCCTTCTACACCTTTGACTCCAGCGAGCCGGGTGGTTCAACCACCGGTTCACTCAAACCTAGGAGGTACTTTTGGTGACATGGTTACTGGGATCCCTAGTATACCTACCATTCCTTCTTCCTTTCCCTATACTACCCAGAGTGGTCCGGTAGGATCCTCAGCATATGTCCAAGTATTTCCTTGGAATGGGGGGCACATTCCCCCATCCAGTCCATACGTAGGTCCATCTCCTTCATATGTAGGAGTGAAGTTTGGGAGCAACACCTCTTATGGAAAAAGATTCCAAACCCCTATTTCGGTCCCATACATGAGCTCTCCCTTTTCGTTGTTTAGCGGAGGGATACCTGCTCCTGTCTTTCAGACCCCTGCTTCTATGGGGACGGCCCGAACTTCTTACACGGCACCTCGCACACACAATCCTATGGCTTATGGATGGAATCCATTTCAAAGAAACCTTCCCACTTCACAACCTATGGCTGGCGGCAACCCCACTTTTTCCCATGGGCATTCGGGGGCAGGTCCCTCTAATCCCCAAGCTAGCACATTTAGTGCCCTGGTTAGGCCCAAAATTCCATTCCTGGAAACTTTAAACTTGCCAGACTTGTCAAAATTGATGAATGACCCAGTGAGACATGACCCCTTGTGGCCACCTGTTCCCACCAAATTTCCATCGACATCCCTAAGTTCGAAGGTAAAGATCGTGAAGATCCTGGGGCACATGCCACCACCTTCCATTTATGGTGTTCTTCAAATTTGCTGAATGAAGATTCAGTGAGGTTGAGGCTATTCCAGAGGACCTTGACAGGCACTGCAGAAAACTGGTACATCGAATTGCCTTCTGCTGCTTTTAGTAGTTTCTGGGACTTGGCTAGTGCTTTTCTCAGCCACTTTTAGCTTCCAGTTCGATATGATTTCAGAATGGACTTGTTGTCTACTTTTAGACAAAAAAGGCTACCCACATCTCAAATCATATCCAAGAGTGGAGGAGGCAAAAGAGCCTTTTCAAAGCCACCATTCCTCCTGAGTTTCTATTAGAGTGGTTTCTTAAATCATTGTTGCCATACATATCGAAGTATGTTCCCACATCAGGAGTAACGAATGAATAAGAAGCCATACTCAAGGCCCAACAGTTGGATTTGATTTATTCACAATCTAGGATCTTGTATGAGATCATCCCTAAGGCACCGAGGCCTTCACACGAGGCAGAGAAGCCTAAGCCTGGACCCCATGCCGATGGTGTGGTCGGATCCGTTAACTCTCCCACTATAGAGTCTTTGACTAAGCAACTTCATCAGTTGTCTGTCAAATAGTCTACGGTGGAGGCAGCAAAGGCTGCCCCCTCCCCCCAGAATGCAAATTTTTTTGCTCAAAACTCTCAGAAGGGCAATCAGCAGCCTGACGGGAAGAAAAAGAAAGGTAAGAAGGGAGAGGGAAACCAAAACAAGCCAAAGCCCGCAAACAATGCTGATGGGGGAAAAAAAGAAAAGAAGAAGGTCAAGTTCCCTTGTAAGTTGTGCCAAGAGGACCACCTTACTCACCTTTTGTCCCCTTATGGATCAAGCCCAGAAGCTGCTTAAAGCTCAACAACCGGCTGTCTTGAAGGATCCTTTTCCCCAAGGACAGAACTCTGCTTCAGCTTCTAATGTAGCAGGGGGCACTCAAGCTGCCCCTGACCCAAATTACATCTACATGGTTTGATATTTGACTTTGTTGCAGAAAAGGAACAAAAACTATGAGAAAGAGACTCCTGAGAAGGGTAAATATGTAGGTGAAACTTCCAACCCTCTCACAATAGAGAAAGCTGCTAAAACTATGCCGAAGATACCGAAAGGTGTCTTCAAGAAGACCTTGCATAACCCTAATGCTAGGGCTGCTTCAAACTACTCTGTGGTTGAAGACTTAGCTCAAACCTTGTGTGTAATGTCAGCTTTGGAGGTGTTACAGAGTTTTCCTACTCAGCAGGATGCCCTCTTAGCGGCTTTAGGTAGCATGGAATCTTCGAGTCTCATGGCGAAGTTTCATTTATCTGATGTCAAAATTCGCCTGCCTTACCATGTAGCCCTATCAATAGATATCGTCCATGGTGGTAATACCATTGGAAGGGTAGTTGTTGATGAGGGGGCCTCTACATGTGTTATTTCCTTGACCTGTTGGAAAGCTCTTGGATCCCCAAAGCTGGTCCCATCAAACACTTTGCTTACTGCTTTTGATGGAAGATCTTTCTGTCTACATGGTATCCGGCCGACTTTTGAGATTAAGTTGGAAGGAAAAGCATTGTCTATTGAGGTAGAAGTGATTGATGCTCCTTTGGACTACAATCTGCTTCTTGGAAGGAGTTGGACTTATGCAATGTCTGCTGTTGCGTCGGCCGTTTTTCATGTAGTGGTTTTTCCACATGAGGGCAGGTTGGTTACTATTGATTAACTTGATTTTACCTGAAAAGGTCGTTTAGAGTCAAATGAGTCCACTATACCATTTGTTGATCAGGTAAAACCTGTTGCACAGAGCTTGGGGGCTGGAATGTACACATCATTGATGGGCGCATTTGATCTTCCAGCCCCGGTAAATTATATTGGTTCTACTAGTGTGGGGAAGTCCATCGCCACGGTTGTCGATAGGACTGATCCTTGGGTTCTCCCAACTCCCCATGAACCTGAAGTGCCCTTATCGGTAGTAGAGGTGGCTTATCAAGCTATCACTCAAGCTGCTGTTGATCCCATTCCAGATCCTCTAACAGTCTCAAGTGATCTAGAAGAAGTCTATTTACCAGCATGGGCGTAAAACTCTTCCCATTTTATAGATTTCTTAGACACAGTTATACCTTCCGATGAAGCTATTCTGGAAGCCATGAGTGGACGTGATAAGATTTGTGAGGATCTTCATCATCGATCCTATTTTATTCCAGAACTGAACAGGATAGAAAACCAAGAGTTTCGAGTGAGACTGTCAAAAGATGTTGATATACCTATAAACCCTTTGCCTAGGGAAGGAGTGTTTTCTGAGGGGAATATGGAAACATTTCCTCCACTATACCTATTAACATCTCTGTGAACCTAGATGTCATGGAAAACATCTATATAGGTGCAAACTGCTCTCCTGAGGAGATTGCTATCTATACTACCCTTTTTAAGGAATTTCGCGATATCTTTTCTTGGTCATATGAGGAGATGCCAGACATAGATCCATCTATTGTTGAACATGAATTCTGAACCTATCCTAATGCCAAGCCAGTTCGACAAAAATTAAGACCCGTGAACCCGCGTAAAGCGGCGGCTGTGAAGGCAGAAGTTGAAAAGCTGTTGAAAGATGGTTTCATATATCCCGTAGCTTTGACTGAATGGGTGTCCAACCCTGTTCCTGTTGATAAAAAGAGAGGGACTATTCACATTTGTACAGACTTTAGAGACCTCAATAAATCCTATCCTAAGGACAACTACCCCACACCATTTATTGACCAAATCATAGATGCATGTGCGGGAAGTAAGGTGTTTTTATTTATGGATTGTTTCTCCTGCTACAATCAAATCCAAATAAAACCGGAAGACCAACATAAAATTGCTTTTATTTTCCCTTGGGGTACATTTGCATATAAGAAAATGCCCTTTGGATTGAAAAATGCTGGGGCAACCTTTCAACGGGCTATGAACTTTGATTTTCATGACATTAAAGCCATTGTCGAACCATACCTGGATGATCTACCCGCACATTCTTGCAAGAGGATCCAACATCTAGATCATTTAAGCTTGATCTTTGAAATATGCAGATATTATAAAATTCACTTGAATCCCCACAAGTGCGTTTTCTGCGTCGAGTTAGGAAGGTTACTCGGATTCATTGTCTCTAGTAGAGGCATCCAGGTGGATCCTTTGAAAGTTGAGGCCATTGTAAATCTGCCTCCTCCTCGTTCTCTCAGGCAACTTCAAAGCCTACAAGGAAATTCTAATTTCCTTCGATGTTTTATTGTTAATTATGCTAATATCACTAAGGGTTTCATGTGCCTGCTCAAATAGGACATCCCATTTGTATGGGATGAGACCGCACAACTTGCGTTCGAGGCATTGAAAAAAGCTTTGATGTCGGCACCTTTATTACGCCCACCAGATTATTCTAGGGATTTTATATTATATTTGGCCACGTCGGAGTCGACCATTGGGGTAGTACTAGTCCAGGAGGACGATAAGCTCATTGAGCATGTCGTTTATTATCTTAGTCGTTCTTTGGCTAGACCTGAGCTTAGACACTCCCACGTCGAGAAGTTAGCCTTAGCAGTTGTTTATTGTGTGCAGAGGTTACGTCACTACATTTTACTGAGGACCACCATAGTAGTGGCAGATGTGAATCCATTCCAATATGTTTTATCCCGACGAATTGTTGGGGGGGAATTTAACAAATGGATAGTCATTCTCTAGGAGTTTGACTTGGATTTCCAATCCGCTAAGTCTAAGAAGTCCTTAGTTTTTTCCGAGCTTATAGCAGAATTTTCTACAGAAAAAGATGTAGTCGTTGAAGATGACTCATTCCCAGATGAGCACATCTTCCTGATATCCACCTCTGATCCTTGGTACATAGATATTATTATATATCTCCAGACTCTGAAGTACCCTGCAGCTTCCTCTAGAGAGGAACGACGTAAGTTACGCCTTCATGCCAAGAACTACCTCATTATAGGAGATACATTATATCGATGAGGGGTATATTCCGTCTTGCATCGCTGCCTTACTCATGAGGAAGGAGAGATTGTCCTAAATGATTATCATAGCGGAGCATGTGGGGGTCATTTATCTGGGTTAGAAATGGCCCAGAAGATATTGCGAGCCGGTTATTTCAGGCCCACGATCTTTAAAGATTGTGTGGAAGCCGTGAAGCGCTGTCATTCGTGTCAAATTTACACCAGGAAGATGCAGTCGCATCCTACTCCGTTATTTCCCGTTGTCTCGGTAGGCTCCTTCATGAAATGGGGGATTGATTACGTGACATCCAACCCAGTTTTGGCTGGGGGGCATAAATACATCATTGTCACTGTTGACTATTTTACGAAATGGGCAGAGGCAATGCCTACTTTCAAAGACAACGGGGAAACAACAGCTTTATTTGTTTTCAATCAAATGATTGCAAGGTTTGGTATTGCCAAAGTGATTGTCACTGACCATGGCAGTCATTTTCAAAATAACATGATGACGGAACTGACTACTATGCTTGGATTTAGACAAGAACATTCTTCTCCATACTATCTGCAAGCTAATGGTCAGGTTGAGGTTGTCAACAAGACTTTAAAAACTATCCTTAAACGGACAATTGATGTAGCCCGCTCTAATTGGCACATCATGTTATATCTTGTTCTTTGGGCCTACAGAACTAACGTAAAGACTTCTACAGGTTTCTCCCCTTTCCAACTCGTTCACGGGGTGGAAGCAGTTTCTCCGATTGAATACGAAATCCTGTCTTTGAAGATAGCCATTCATGTGTTACTAGATACGACTGAGCTTGAGGAACGCCTGGTACATTTAGAACACCTTGATGAACAACGTAGAGATGAGTTGACTACTAATCAGGCTCATAAAAATAGGGTTAAATCTCAATATGATAAAATGGTCAAACCTACGGTTTTCTCTGAGGGGGAACTTGTCTTGCTTTGGGACCAAGATAAAGAACCTCTGGGGGTAGGAAAATTCAAGGCTATGTGGTTAGGAACCTATGTCCTATCAAAGGTATTAAGTAAGGGAGCATATGAATTAGTTGATTATGACGGGAATAAGCTGCCTGAGCCTAGAAATGGGCTCTACCTGAAGAAGTACTATGCTTAGGCTTAGCACTTTTTCTTGTATTTTAGTGTATGTATTTTTTATGTACATTAGGTTTTCAGTTTTGTTTTTTATATTATCTACTGGTTGTTGCAGATGTCTTCCGAAATGTATATAGGTTTCACTGATGGCGCCAACCGTCACACTTGTAACCTGGCTTCGGCAGCATGGGTTATCTATTCTCCCTCAGGACAGCTTGTTGCCACGGGAGGCGCTTGTCTAGGTCCCGCTTGTAATAATTTTGCTAAGTATAGGGCTGTCATTGAGCTCCTATGGGATGATTTGTCACGTGCAATCACCCAGCTTGTGGTCCGTTTGGATTCTTAGTTGATAGTTTCCTAGCTCAATCGAGCTTATCAGGTATGAAATCCTATCTTATTACGTCAGTTCATGCAAATTCGTTTATTGGAAAGACATTTTGAGGTTATTACTTTCAATCATATTCCGTGAAACCAAAATTCATTGACTGATGCATATGCTAATTACATTTTGGATTGGCATATCACACACATTTTATAAAAATATACAGCACATATATGAAAGACACTTGTAAATAAACTGACAACAAAACACCAATATATATATATATGTAAAATATATGTTCATAGATAGATCGATTCTAATCCTTAGATCCCGTCATATACAAAATGTACAAAAATGTGGATCATAGTCCATCAAAATTCCCTAGTTCTACGCTGGACCGCCCTGGCCACTAGGACCAACTTGGTCCCCATGATCTCTATGCACCCTGGCTTCCTCAGCCTCCTCAGCTTTGGCAGCCTCCACCGCATCTCTATATACGAGAACTGCTCTCACCACTCATCTGAAAATACATAGCCAAACCAGTCGAACCCCAAATACGAACTCCTGCATGGCTACAGGGATATGCTCTATCCGTATGGTCGGTACTCATTGGGTTAGCATGGATAGCTTCCCTTCTAGTAATCTGATCAATCCCTGATCCTCACCCACAACAGGACACACGAACATACGAGGGTGCCCTTCAGGGCGGACTGGTCCAATATCTGCATTTTGACACATAAATAGGATTAAGACTTGTACATATGTATATATCTATCATTTGAAAAATTCATAAAAAATTGATAATGATAAAAAATTAAAATTACTTACCCATCTCTCTCCATGCTCCTCCTGGAGGGAGGACAAGTTCGGGGTCACCTCGAAAGTCCAACCCGGCATATGGAAACTGCTCCAATGCCGGTAGCTGTCATTCCCACCAAGTATAAAAGTCAGCATCATATACGCTGTGTACTATGTCTCCTCCTCCTTGACGGAGGAAGATGTCTCCCCACCGGCTCATCCTTGGCTGACGTGGAGATCTGACCTGTAGCGGTATATCAGGGCTCATGGCTGGTACTCTCGAAGAAGAAGAATGCCACTAATATACTTGCATAGCCAAAATTCTTGCGTCTTCCTCTCTTGCAGTCGGATAATTGCCTCCTCATAATGGGGGCAACTCCGAAGCACCAATCATAGAGAGAACCTCTAAAACAGTCAACTACCACCCTCATTTGGTTCCTGGTGGCCATATGTAACCCTGTTGATCCTGCAAGTCTCACAATGGTACTAGCTAATACCTGGAGAGTAAAATCATGGATGTCTGCAATTAGAACGCTGCTTCCTTTATTTTGAGTACCCGGTGTACAGAATATGTCTACATAGTTTTGGACACTTGAGGGGTCACTGCCCCTGCCAGTGCCCTCCAAGTTCATCGGTGGTCCCCGTCATGACAACCCGGTAATGAAATATATGTCTTCCACGGTAAGCTCTAAGGTCTCACCTTGAAGATTGAACATCCCCATCTCATGATCCCAATAATTTACCATGAACTCTAGTATGCAGACATTGGCCTGCATGGGTGATGTACAAAAGAATTTCAGCAGCCCAATAGTCCTCAATGCTTGTACGGTGGGCACACTTTGGAGCGCCACATGATCCATTATTTCATGCTCCCTTTCCTTCCACTCCAAAACCATATTCTACCTGGAAAATACAAGCAATTGGATTCAGTATTTCCATATCAAAATTTAAAAATCTTGCATATTTTTTAAGTTTTTTCCCACTGCGCAGTATTCACGACTGTCTATTTAGGCAGGTCGCGGATCATTCGTGGCTGTCTAGTTAGGAAACCCGCGAATATAATGTGTATTCGCGAGTTTCCCTCTTAGCAACCCACAAATGCGCACTTCCATAGTTTTGGGTGTTGTTTAATATTGAATTCACAATTAAACCTAATATTTGCTTGGATCAATTTGACAAGATTAGGGTGTAGAATTACCTGAAGCTGACGGATTCCGATTTCGACGGTCCAATTGTCCACAATGATCGATCAACGGTAGAGGGTAAACTTTGCTTTTTTGGCTCAAAATTTCAAATGGTGAGTTTGTTTTAATTTTCAAGCTATTTATAGAAATTATATTTCATAAAGTGGGTCTTTTTCCATAGTTTGAAATGTCAATTAAATAATATCACCCTCTTTGTGCCTTGAAACAGGTTTATCGCTTTTTAGAAAGTGTTGTTGCTCCAATAGGGTGGTTTTGCTATTTCCAACAAAAGGTTGGCATCTTTTCACTCCACATTAACCTTAGTATTCAACATTTTGCCACGGACTATGGTATTCTAATCCATTAGTCCCTTGTCTCTACGATTGTTCTTCCATGGCTAGGGCCCTTATTTCATGAGTATCATCTTTATATGCCTTTGTCATCCTTTGATACTCATGCCACCACTTAGCACCATGAGAGGCCCTCCTTCTCTTCCCCCTCTACCTTCCAGGTCACTTGGTTTTAGTGGTTTGGGAAAAATACCATGGAGTGCCTAGATGTATATGAGCTTTCCCTTCGTCATATCCCAGAATACCCCGGAGGGTGTTGACTGGGTAGAGGAGGAAGGGGGAAGCAAGATGGTTATTTTTAAGTTACTTTTAGTTATACTAATTCATTTTATTAAGCCTTAATGATTGATTTAGCATATACACATTGTTCATGGATTGATTTGCAGAAAATGAAAACTGAAATTAAAAGAGACCTGCAATGGTTGATAGAGGCGGCTGGGCCACACTAACAGTCTTTTGAAACTGAAAATTATTGTTAATTAAACTCAAATACAACTTCTGTGTAACAGGCTACACATTTCTGACCAAACACTGCGAGGGGGCCACAAGATTTTTCCAGAAATGAGCGAGGGGGTCACACAAAATGCCAAAACAGCTGCAAATTGAGATCCTAGGATAAATTCGCACCTGTCTAAGGATTAAGTGCATGCTGGGTGCACCTGTCAGGGGATTAAGTGTGCCCCAGTCTCACCTTTTCCCTCGATAAGAGCGACCTACTCTGGAAAGGGGTGTTTTGGTAGTGCAGGGTCATATCTGGCCGACAGTAATTGGTACTGCAGTCAGTATGACTCGGATCCACCTAGCAGAGGCTTTGGAACTGACTAAAACAAGAAATAAAGAATATTTAAATAGATCTAAACTAAGATTTCTGGAAACTAGGGTAAAAACTGAAAAAACTTGAAAAATTTGAAATTTTTGCCCAGGGATCCTATGGGATCGACCCACGGGAGTTGCTAAAGCTGTAGTGAGAATTTATCCTCACTACAGGGGTTGGAATGGCTCCCTTGTGCCTATAGGGAACAAGGGTAGGTTCCTACCCTTTGAAAATAGTAAAAAATGGAATGTAAATATGCCGTAAACAGAGCTGTGAATTGAAACTAAGCTAATCTAAGAAAATGGCTACAATAGTAAACTAAATCTAATAGCTAATGATAGGAAAATAAATAAGAGGATATGATGGAGCATTGTTGAACCCCTCTGCACATAGTAGGTTAGGGTTTCACCTCCAAAACCTGTAAAACAAACCTAAGCTACAATGGAGAAAACCTGCAAACAATGTCAAAGAAAAACCTACAAATAGAGATGAGGGTTAGAAAGTAAAAACAAATAAAACAAGCATAAAAATAGATTATACCTCACTTACGTGGAAATGGGTCACCATGCCCTAGCTCATGGGAGTGCCTCTCTCTTGGTTGGGAAGCAATGGCTTGGAGAAATGGAAATGGAGGAGAGGGAGAGTGGGTGGTTTGAGAGCAAAAGGTCTCAAAGCATCCATGGGCAGCATAACAATAGGCAAGTGAGGAGTGTTTTGAGAGTGACCCCCCACCCTCCTTTTATAGTTTTTCCAAGGGATTTTAGGGTTTTAAGCCCTTGGTCAGGGATTTAGCCCCTTTATTGGGCCTTTATCCCATTCCACCCTAACTTTAGCCCCTTTCCAGGTTTTAGCCACTTTTTGAGGGCTTTAGCTCCCGGGGGTATATTTTGGGCTCTTTTGGGGGATTTTTTTCCCTTTTCTTCATCCTTGGGCTCTTTTGGAGGTGTGGGGGTCAAATGGAAGGTCTTATGGAGTGAAATGAGTGTTGTGAGGTGGTTTCCTTGGGTGTTGTAGGCCATTGAGAGCTATGTGGGGGATTTTTGGGTTAACAATGCTTATAAAAAAATACCTACAAAAGTTATGTGTCCAACATTATCTTAGGGGATGGAATCTTGTAAATGGTCTTGAGAGTGTGCAGGGCATATTACTCAATCCTTGTCCAATTATCCAAATATATGTTCATTTCCTTGGTGTGTTCCATTTTAATGAACCACTACACCACATCTAAATAGGGGAGAACAACCTATGGTCAAGTTTTAATTATGTGTAGTCGAGTCATTTGTACCTTGTAGATGATATGGATGGAATCAATTGTTTCCTTCAAAAGTGTGTCAAAAGGAAATTTCGGTGTTGGATGTTCTCGCTGATATGTTTTGAAAACATTGTCAAATGTCTAATGTAGTGCCTATCATTTCAATATGGGAACTTAAGTCCTTGTCATTTTCTACTTGTATCTATATAGATTTTCAAGCACTGCTTTGTGAAGATAATACCAGAATTTAGTTATTGTTTATCATGTTTTTTTTTATCAAAATTTTCCTATTTAATTCAGTTTAAAGATCTGTGCATAATTATAGGTTTAAATTTTCACGATATTTCTCATAGCATGGTATTTTCATTTGGTTCATAATTCTAACATCATCATTAGGAATTAAATTAAATGAAAGACATTTTTCCTTCAATACTGAAATTTAGAGAGTTTTGCTCAAGTAGAATACATGTTTTGTAGATTGCAGTAGGATAGGCTTCTTGACGCTCTTGAAGTTTGTCTTTGCTGAAAACCTTAGCACTACTTGATAAACCACCTTGCCAACCAGCTCATCATGCTGTCCCTAGGAAACCGACGGATTTCCTAGCCCCCGAGCCCATAATTCGATAATACCAATAGCAGACTTCCATAATTTAGGATCCCTCCATCTATAGTTCATAGTTTGATCTCCATGGTTCCATTTCTATTCCTGGTTTTAGTTTCTCACCTCCTCAATACTCAATTTAACCCCCTCCTCGGTTTTCCTTCCTTCTCCTTAAAATCCTCAATCACATTCTTCCCCCACCATAAAAAAAAAAACATCCCCTGAACAATCCCCCAAACTCTTACCTATATACTAATTGTCACCTTCATTAGCCTTCCATCTTACTCCATCGCCTTAGCCTCCCTTTTTGGGATTCTAAACTATTAATATAATCACACTAACCAAGGGTAAAATAATTGTAACATTAATTCTAGGATTTCTCGTCCTCCCGGGAAGTCAAATGATTAATTGCTCACGTCATTTTGTCTATTTTACTGCACAATATAATAATGCCTTTTTATATTAAGTTACACGACAAGTTAAATGCTATAAATTACCACCGCCTTCTTTAATATTTTTAGGATAAAATATAAATATCAACTCAAAGATGATGAGGTTTATTATGTGTCCATTTAATTATTCAACCTAAATACCATAAATGATATTATGATTTGCCTTTAAGGTTTAAATAATCTAGGAATAAAATATGGCAGCTTTATGTAAATTAATTTTATAATTTAATCCAACCATCATTTTGGGTCAACATAATTACTATTTAATTTATATCATTTGTCTGACATGGAAACACTTAATTAATATATACATATTTGAATAATCCTATCTTAACTTACTCCCTTTATTGAGTAAATTACTAATATATTTTTAAAACTTAATAATAATTTTGATAAATTAATAATACCCCTTGATGAATCGCCTTTTTAACTTAGTAATGGAGAAATATAGAAGTTTCACTCATGATTCTTCATAATGGACAGATTATTAATAGTATTTTAATAATAAACATAATAATTATATTACTAATTTATTATCATAATTAACAATAACAATATTTGGCGGTAAATAATAATATCAACATTTATTTGTTTAATTGTTAAGTATCCTAATACACTTTTGTCGATAAAACAAAGTATGTTTAATGGCTTAGTTAATCAAGATTAACAATTAAATAGTACCATTTTCCCACGTTAATGCTTATCAACGACACTTCATATTGATGACACTTATCTTAATTGCTTACTACAATCTTTACATATAATTAATTAATAGCTTAATTGACTTGTTTTACACATATCCAGTAACTTAACAGTGATTGCTTGAATTTAATTAACGCATAATTAACATATTTACTTATTACAACTGATCCAATTATTCAACATGTTAAGTATTTTCATATAGATACTAGCGTGCATGTGCAAGGTGTGCATGCATGGCCAGTACATGCACAGGTCGAACATGTACTATAACATACATTATCTTCCATATGCATAAATTCTAACTAATACTAATAATCCTTTACACAAGCAGAACAATATACATATATAAGGTACTTTCTTTTACATTCTCAGTTATTTAATGGTTACTCCCATTTATAGTTCCATATCTTATATTTGTGTTCTTAATAACTTAATTGGTCAAACAAGACAGGTACCTACTACCACTAACTCGGTATGAGGAAACATCCCACTATCAACAATACTAACTATCATATCCGCCCATCCTAACCTATGTCCACATCCTCCCTTTCCTTCCTCTACTAGTACAAAGTGGGTGCGAGCTATACTTTCCTGACCACATAGAACCTGAGAGCGGTAGCATCGGCTAACTAGCGGACCTAGCCTCTCCTAGTAGGCATTCGACCGTCATCATCACAACAACTTGGGGAGCGTTTCTCAGCACTTCCTTCCCATGACCTCGGGTATCATAGTGACCTAGGGTGGGAAACACATCCAACCCTCTCAACATACTCGGCTTATGCCCTATCAATTCATACTTTGCTACTATCGAGATTATCGGATTGTGTCATCTTATCATCATTTTGGTTACTAAGGTTTACAACATAACAAGTTACTATTCCATGTGTCATACCAAGTATTCGACCATCAAATAGCGTCAATGTCCTATGGGTTAGTACTTCACAAATACACATGTACAACAAGTAATTCTACTTGACAATCAATCGATCCTCATCATCATCCTCATCATTCTTTCGTGTAATAATTTAATTCATCATAGGTACACACATCATATAATAATCCAGTAAATTACATCATTATACGACATCTTCATAGCACATCTTATTTTTCACATTTCATGAACGAAAACAAATTAAATATATAATTGCAAGTCATACTTATGAAGTTCCACCATAATAAAAATACAAGCAAGCAATGGTGGTTATGAAGGTAAATCCAAAATGAGGCATTACATACACCCACCCTTTAGGAAACTTCGTCCTGAATTTATTATCAACACATCATGTTCAAACTATAATGATTAAAGGATAATTCAAGTCAATAAAAGAATATGTGTAAGATAATTGGACTTCTTATGATTTATATTCAAGTGTCATCAATATCATTATCATACTTTCTTACTCTTCAACAAGATATACGAAGTCACATTATTCCAACATGTTTATACATTTCACAACTAAGATGCCATCATCATGGGAATATATGCATTCAAATCTACATGCAATAATTAATTATAAATAAAGTTCTTGAAATTATATATATATATATATATATATATATATATATATATATATATATATATATATATATATATATATATATATATATATATATATATATATATATATATATATATATATATATATATATATATATATATATATATATATATATATATATATATATATATATATATATATATATATATATATATATATATATATATATATATATATATATATATATATATATATATATATATATATATATATATATATATATATATATATATATATATATATATATATATATATATATATATATATATATATATATATATATATATATATATATATATATATATATATATATATATATATATATATATATATATATATATATATATATATATATATATATATATATATATATATATATATATATATATATATATATATATATATATATATATATATATATATATATATATATATATATATATATATATATATATATATATATATATATATATATATATATATATATATATATATATATATATATATATATATATATATATATATATATATATATATATATATATATATATATATATATATATATATATATATATATATATATATATATATATATATATATATATATATATATATATATATATATATATATATATATATATATATATATATATATATATATATATATATATATATATATATATATATATATATATATATATATATATATATATATATATATATATATATATATATATATATATATATATATATATATATATATATATATATATATATATATATATATATATATATATATATATATATATATATATATATATATATATATATATATATATATATATATATATATATATATATATATATATATATATATATATATATATATATATATATATATATATATATATATATATATATATATATATATATATATATATATATATATATATATATATATATATATATATATATATATATATATATATATATATATATATATATATATATATATATATATATATATATATATATATATATATATATATATATATATATATATATATATATATATATATATATATATATATATATATATATATATATATATATATATATATATATATATATATATATATATATATATATATATATATATATATATATATATATATATATATATATATATATATATATATATATATATATATATATATATATATATATATATATATATATATATATATATATATATATATATATATATATATATATATATATATATATATATATATATATATATATATATATATATATATATATATATATATATATATATATATATATATATATATATATATATATATATATATATATATATATATATATATATATATATATATATATATTAACAATTAACTACCAAGATAATTTAGGGTTAAATTACCTAAAAAGGGAAATATCACTACATCCTAAGTCCTATATCATAAGCATATTCATAGCATTACTACTTGAATCCAAGGAAACAAATAATACTTTTAACATTTACTAAATGGTAAAACTACAAACTCTTACAAAGATTTCATGACTATCTTTTGTATCTTGCTAGTGTTGTCTTTTGTGTTTGGTTGTTTTCCTACATCCATATACGATTGAGGTTTTCACACCATTTATTCGTACAAAGATTTATTGTTTTCTCACAAAACACATAGTTGACAAGCTCAGTGTTCAAAATTCGTTCGCTTAAATTATATTCCTTAAAAAATTGCACTTTTAAATATTACAAATATAGTTGCATATTGTTATTAATAGCTCAAGTGTGAGTTCATATCAAACTTACTTTTCATCTTAATAATTCATTCGACAAATAATTCATTCAACATGGGAATTATATATACACTTTTTTTTCTTTTTTTTTATCAGATTTTGCTATCCTAACATTAGTAAAATCCATCCAAGCATGAGCTTGACCTCCCATCACATTACTTCCATTATGATTTTTTGTATACATTCACTAATGATAAGTAAAACTTAACATAATAGGTTCCTACCTTTAAGTCATATATATATTAAATTCTATAAAAAAAATGTCTTGATTGAAGAAGGATTTAATTAAAACAAAAGTTATGTTAAAATTTTATCCTAATTTAACTTTGTCTTATATAAAGAAAACATTAATCTTAAAACTTTAAGATTTTAACATCATTCTCCAATAATTATGAGATGTTTTATTATAAGTTGTTGGTAATATATTAAAAACATTCAAAGTAGACTATTTTAATCCTTTTAATAAAGTAGAGAAGAGAACAAACTATCACTTAAATTTTTTTTTCATACTTTCCAATATAAATTTTTAAACCCATTTATGAGTTGATTGCAAACTTCTATCCCGAGGAATGACCCTTTAAAGTCTTTTAGGTAAGGTAGGTATAACAATACGGTTACAAATAGCTATGCAAATATATTATGTAGATTCATATCCTATTATATAACTACTTGTTACTATTAGTATTGCTTTACTTATACATATGCTATTTGTTTCATATTATCTGGATCCATTATAGAGGTATAATGCTGATACAATATGCTTAATACTTACTATGCATTATTTAGACACCTAGTAGTTCTAGTTTTCAATATGGGATTGGTTCTTTATTCCTATATATGTGTCCCTTTGTCATACTTTATTCAAATAGTGCATATGTTCAACAGTCTGAGCTTAGGACCCCCATAGGAATAATATGCAAGTAATATGATAGACATAGCTTGCTTATAAAGGGGACAATTTTAACATATTATACATAAATGAAAATGAAATTGCATAGGGGCAGAGCCTAATAATGGCCCACTAAGAAATAGGGAAGAAGCACTCTTATATACGTAATAGAAAGGAAAGTATACAAACTGTTTAACTCTATTTAAGAGGTCAAGAGGGATCTTTACAAGGAGATAAAAACTCTGCCTAAAAGATAATAGCTAACTCGAGATAACAATTAGCTATATTAATAAGTGAAAATCAATGTATACAGACATCTTCTAACCCCTGACATCGACAGTTTGCCGAGCGTGTTCGAAAAAGTTTGAGCCGACCCTTACATGTCAACTTTGAGCATTGTGACATAAAGGGATATTTGGAATCTATTTGCTTGGAATGATCAAAATCTTATGCTTTGAATCTTTCTTGGAATACTGCTCCTTCATAAATCCAGTCTTGGTAGAAATAACACTTACTTTACTTTACATACAATTGTTGCTCTCTATTGTAGAGCTTAGTAATCAAATGGTAGATGTTAAAACCCCAATAACTAGTTTAGTAATACAGATCAAGTATGAGTGAATACCATAGAGCTGAGTAATGAGCTTACATATAATATAAAGCTAAGCTGGGTACTGGTTTGAGCTTATTCATATGCCTTATAAATAGAACATATTAGGATATATACATCACGATTGTTCTAAGATCCTGTCTTACCGTCTGTAACCAATGGTGAATAAAGGGAAATCAGATACAAGGTTGCTTATAAAAGAGAAATTATAGAGCATCAGCAAGTACCTAATCAATGGTAACTCTATGTTAATCGTGTAAGCTCATATTCATAGAACTAAACATGTTACACATAGCTTGTTAACTATATGCATTACTACTCGTTATTGTGACAGTATCATTATTTTAGTAAGTATCAAGCGTAATCAGGCCATTTATATGCTATGCTATGATATGCCATGCCGGGTCTAGAGCAGTAGTCCCTCCTTAGCACTTTATTCATTTATTGAGTGTATAGGGTAAGAGTTCTAGGTCTTACAGTGGAGAGGTTGTATGGTAATGCATAATAGGTAAAGGAAAGGGTGAAATAGCGAATGACTAGATACATGCCTCTCGATCCATATGAAGCATTCTTAGCTAATGCACATGAAAAGTATGCTAGGGTAAGTTTTTGTATGAACCCGTTTCTGATACCTACTTCTGCTTTAAGGGAAGGTGCTTAATAGTGGTACCTCTTAAGCGCTTCATTCAGTAAGTGTTATAGGCATATAGCTCTTAAGATGTGCATGTAGTTTGTAAACATTCAAAGAATAGGTCTCTAGGTGGGCAGGTTATAAGTAAACACATAAGTCAAGGTATAAGGGTAAGAAGGTTGTTTTCATGCCATCCACACTGTACTTCTCTTCCAGGTGGAATGAATGCTAAATGAAGGAAATGCGTGAATGTGAGAATGTGGTCGACTTGATTAATGCGAACTGAATGCGGTAAAGGGGGAATGCGAGGCATATCATTGATCTATAGAAATCCTTTGACTCGTAATGGAGCCAAGTGTTATCGATCATTCATCACGAACACTTCAAGCGTGTAATGGTAAGAACATAAGGCTGAATGGAGGATTGTTTCTAGAAAGCGAGTGAGTTAATGCGGGGATTGGTAGGATTGGGAACTAAACGTTAATGTAGGATTGGGAACTATATGGGTTACTAAAAGGGTAAATATTTTTAAGTCTTATGCTTCTCATCCACCTGGGTTTCCATTGTCCTTATAGTGTTTTCTTTCTAAACCTCTAGCAAATTATGTAAAGTACTCCACACTTAAATCAACTAATTCTGAAAACATTGCAGTATCACTCTGAACCTTTTGAAACTTGTCGTCAGCTTCCTCGCTTTCCTTCTGGTCAGGAAAGCATCATCCTTCAATTTCTAGTTGAACTCGAGCTGTTTCTGGGTCGACGCATCCTGCAAATATTATTCTCACTTTTGAGTTCTGGCTCGCAAGGTGTAATATGCTTGCTTGATGCTAGTGACTTTCTCTTGCGCAGTGGTATGGGTAGGAAGTTCCGATAAGCTTGCTGCAATTTCTGTATATAGTTCCTCTACTTTCGATGTTAAATAATATTTGTCATATACCGCCTACACATGCTTGCGAGTTATATAATGATATGCACTACCAAGTGCCTGGTGCCAATCATCGAGCTCTATCATCATCGCGCCAATTTCTCTATGAAGGTCTGCGAAAGGGATGGCAGACAGGTCCAGCTCAGCCTGGGTGAGTTGCTGGGAGCTATCTTCCAGGAGCCTCACGCATCGCAAAGGCCAAGGGATTTATTTATAGAAAAGAAAAACTGAGAAGCGTAGTGCCCCAAATTAGAATATTATTTCAAGAAGCGAATGCGACAAATAAAATAAAAAATTTAAACCTAACCTAAACTTCTAGCTTCTAGATCCAGCTTGTTACTCTGCTACCAATCCACCCCACTCTTCTCCTTATTTGCACCATGGCCCTCCATGTGGCAACCCCTAGCTCAGATTCCCATGCACCTTGCCCATTTGTTTATGTCTCCCACTCCACCTACAAACTACCAACTTATCCCACCTTTTCCTTATCGTATCGCCTTCCACTGCTTCCCCTCCTATCCCCTTCCTTCCATCGACACCTCCGTTCTTTTCTCCACACCTGGATATTGTTTCCCTTCACTCGAGCCATGACCTCCTCCACCTAATTCACTTCCAATGACATGAAAGAGCCCACGTAGAAGGATTGGGATGCATGCATGCCACGCGGGCTGCATGCACACCATCTTCCCATAGTTCTCCTAAGGGTGCCACCTTTACAAGAAAGGTCTCCCCCTCGCGTGTGTGAAGGTCATTCTGGCTGGAGTGCCCACAATTTCTAACTTGAAAGCTTTCTAAATGCCTGCCATGTTACTAAAATATGACTGATTTTACATCTCCAGGTACACGGCCATGTCTGAAGGGGATGGGCACAGAGTCTTCCTTAGGCAACGAAAGGAAAAATAATGGTTTTATTTTGTGAATGCTTGAGGATTCAACCATGAGATTCTAACATTATGAGGGAGGATAAGGGTTGTGGATGTGAAGAAGGTTGATTTAAAGTGCATTCTATTTGATCATTTCAGTTATGCATTGCATACAGTGGTAGTAGTTTGAGAGGAAAGGATATTTTCTGAGGAAGAAACACAGTTTTCCCTTCTATAAAACATCCCAGTTCTAAGCACGCAGTTCTAAGCATTTTTCTTGTGCTGAGGCTAATGCACCCACCAGTGAAAAGAGATAGCAGTAGGCTCTTGAGTTTCAGAATTTAGCTGAGGTTTTGCGTGATATTTCAAATGATGAAAAAGACAAATTGTATAGAGCCAAACAAGATCTAAAGACTCCTTCTGAATGGATTACAAACAGGTTGAGCACAAAAGGTGATATGTAAGCTCTATTTAACATTTAATGCATGGGTTTGTCTAAAATTTGCCTGCACTATTTTAGCTTAGCATTTATTTATTTAATAATTTTATTTTATTTGCTAAGGTAATACTGGGTATCAGAGAGAGAAACGCCCAGAAAGGGTATAGTTCCTGAAATATAAAATAGAGTTCAATGTGCTGCTGATAATAATCTATTTCAGACCTTATTCAAATGATTGGTTATGCATACTACCATTCACAAAAAGTCTAGGATGGATACTTGAACGAATGTATAAATGGAAGTTTGCTAATGTATAAATGTGGATGTAACTAGTCTAAGATATTGTAGATTGTAACTGATCTTATTATTCTTGCAAGAAAATAAAATTCTATGTGAATTGTTGTACCTCAGATAAATAAAGCAGTTTACTAAAAAGTGCTTGTACAACAGCCTTCCGCTTGATTATTTTTTCAGTAAAACCTATTGTATCCATAACAACTGGACCTTTTTCCTTTACAATATGTCTTGAGACCCCATTTAAAACTTCTGCAATATTGGCATCATCTAGCATGGATGATTTCCTAAGATGAATAAGGCCTGCTACCAAATCAAGATCAAATGGTTTCTCATTTAAAGAATACCGTATATATTTTCTTAGAATATATTCCATGCTAAAACCAGTCTTCCCCACAAGTTGTTTCAACACTGCATGGTTTAGCTCATGTTGTTTGGACTGTAAAAAGCCATCCAATGTCTTGCACAACATTGCATTTTTGTTCACCAATCTACGCTGCTTTTCTCTGGGAGAGTTGAGCTTTCTGATGGTCTTGACTACTACTATCATTAATGACAGGCCCATGTAGGCCAACGGTACAGCCAAAATCCAAGGTAATGAGCTGTGACCAACTCATCTTGTTAAATTTCTTCCAACTTTTACTTCGAAGAAAGGGGTAGCCGTGAATGAACCCAAAACCAATTGAGCTACTAGGAATGTTGAAATGTGTATGACCCAAATGTAGAGTTCTGCTTCTGGTTGTTGGGCATCTACATCCATCCCTAGTCCTCGAATATGAAAGGCATCCAGAAAGGACCAAAGGCATGGATTGGGTATTCAATATTGTCATTGTGGCTATTGGGTTCATCATAAACATTAGAGGAAATTTGGGGTCTAAAATGGGCCTTATAAGAAAACGTGCCAAAATAAGTATTTTTGAGTTTGAATTCAAGAACCAATAGAATTTCAATAAAATAAGTCAACCATAATGGTTGAATTGACATATTTGTCATTAAAAAAAACTACTTTTTTTTGTTCGTATTTTCGACATATCTCATTGTGTTTTTACTCAAATTTCATTTGGGAGAGATCGTTGGATGCGGAATCAAATTCTGCATCCAACGAGTACCCACACTGCATACTTTTGACGGACCCCGCTACCCCAAAAACAAGAAATACCTGAAAAAATGTGATGATGATGTCATCATCACATTTTTTCAGGTATTTCTTATTTTTGGGGTAGGAGGGTCCATCAAAAGTATGCAGTGTGGGTACTCGTTGGATGTGGAATCAAATTCCACATCCAACGAGCTCTCCCAATCGAAATTTGAGTAAAAACACAAGGAGATATGTCGAAAATACGAACACAAAAAGTAGTTTTTTTCTTTCTTCCTCCAAAATTAATCAATATTATTTTATTATTTTAACTATTATTTTATTATTTTCCTTAGGAGGCCCATTTTAGACCCCAAAATTCCTCTAATGATCCTTTCTAAACACAATTCCCTTCCATTCATAGAACCCTTACCTGATTGTTATATAACATCTGTAACTCTTATGTGG
>LPNX011190975.1:60850-71686 GCA_001517045.1 Pseudotsuga menziesii | reverse complement strand
GGATGTAGTTAAAGGAAAAGTCATGCACCCGGGAATTTAACATGGAATTAATGGAAAATTTAGGCTAGGTTTATGACATTCGCACATAGATAATGCCAATAAACAGTCCATGATTGCTAATAACAACAACAAACCAATTACCAATGACAATAACAAACCACTTACAAATGTACGTAATAGAAATGTAGCTAATAATAATAAAAATGATGTATAATGATAATTACACCCATAATTTTTATTATTATTAGCTACATTTCTTAAGTGATGTTTTCCTATTGAAGGTGATCTTAAGTGACTGATGTTTTGCAGTACTTTGAATTCAAGTCACTTAAGATCTCCTTCAATAGGAAAACATCAGTTAATAATTTCTTGAAATGTGCAGGTAGGTCTGCATTGAGTGTCCAAAGCTATATCCTCGTTTTTTGAGGTTAGATCTGCTGGATGATCATCAACCATTATCAGAAATATACAGGGAAATATATTAAATGCATGCCAATGGTAAGGATATCTAGTCTCACCAATAGTTACTATTACTTTAAATTATACATTACATATTACAGGGTGATATTTCCATACTTTGTAACCTCTGATAAGTGTTCTTGATATTTTCCATCATATATGTCCTATTCGCATTAAAGGTACATTTTCTCTAGGTTTATAGGTTCATTTTTTTATGCATCAACATAGTTTACAACACCCCTTCCTAGTTTCTTGGCATTCTGTCCCAACTTCTTTCTCTGATTCTTTGTTGACCCCCAACTTCTTTTTCTAATTCTTTAACATGCAGGTTTTACCAAATTTTGGTAAAATCATGTAAACTTGATTTTGGGAGTTGTTTGAAGATGTTTTGTTGATGGTGCATGAAATTTTAATGCAAAGGCATTCCTAAAAGTGCAGGTATATGCTCTGATGGTTGAAAGTGCAGGTGTATGATTGGAAATGACAATGTTGGAACTCTGAGATATTTTGTCAAATCTTGAATATTCATCTATGCTGTGTGGTTGCTAATACTTAAGCCGATGGGTATTATGAGACATGATATGATTGGGTTATTAATACTACTTTTATAAGTTTTAATTTTTTTTTGGGTGAATCATAGAGACAACCAGAACATTGCATTATGAGACCTGCAAAAATAATATCTTGTTCCTTTTTCCTTTGAAGAAAATGAAAGAAGGAAGTGCTTGCATATATATAAATATTGCATATAACTATTACAGGATTTCAAAACATTGCTCCTAATCCTCTATCTAATCTGATTCCTGAGTATGTGTACTCGGTAGATTCTATATGTGATAGAGGAGGAGGTTGTATTGCAGTGCTTGGCTAGAGGTTTCAGAAATAGTCTTCCCTGCTTTGAATTAACCTCTGCTACATGTGCTTGGCTAGTCTACCCTCCACATGTAGATCCATGATTTATATCTATAATTGTGTGTATTCATTCACATAGAAGCCTGATATGCTAAGCCCTGACCTATCCCCTGACCTATCATGTCCCTTTATAAACTCATTTACATATTTTCCCTTATGTAGCCTATCAACCTTGCCTTTCCTTTCAGCGATACTACCCTTTTCTTTCAGTAATACTGCCTTTCTATTTCATGTTTCCAAAGGACCACATGCAGTCAGCCAACTTTATTTTGGTCATTGTATCTACCTACCTACACACATAGCACGACCATGACCACATCCACACCACTATCCATTATGGCGACTGCCACACCCATATATCTACCTACCTATAATATTTGAGAGTGTGTTTCTGTTATTTTTTCATCATATAAGCTAGCATTATGATCTTAGGATCTTTTCACTGAGAGAATAACAAGAACAGAAATAAAACATAAGCACATCACAAGAGACAAGAGACATAAAGAGTTTTCCTCGGGCAAAACATAAAGGAGAAAACCCCACAACTTCCTCAGAGATAGATCAGCAGCAAAATAGTAAAACCAGAAAATAGTAAGATGATCTCCCGACAGCAGCAGTCTCTCTCTCTCTCATACTAAGAGAGCTTCTCCTCTCTCACTCATGTACCCTCAATGAGTGAGTGTGAGTGTTGCAATTGAGATAAATAGAGAGGCTAACTCTCTATTTATATTCTTCTGTTCACTTGAAGTGCACTCCAACATGTCAGCCTCACTTAAAAATTACTTACTAGAGCCGACATCTCTAGGAGTGTCTAATAACCCTAGTGCCCCACCACTTGTGGGAAATTTTCCTCCTCCAACCAATAGGAGGGTAACACAATGGTGGGGACTATTTCCCTGACTTACAATGAATCACCTAGGGTCGAATTCAATAGGGTAGTTTAATAACCCAAGGGCCCCACAACTGTGGGGACTTTAACCCTTGACCAATAGGAGGGTTACCCACAATGACTTGACATGACTTTTGCATTATAGAAACTTCCTGGAATAAACATCGGGGTATGACATGACTCAAATAAATTACAATACATCCCAGAATGAACATCGGGTTACAATAGATAAGAAATACAAGTGAATACATTCCGAAGTTACAATTACATCAACACTCCCTCTTAACTAGGAAGGTATTCTCTTGACACAATTTATCAGCACAAGTCTTCTTCTCTATATCATTTGGATAATCATTGAGTTCTCGTTATCTTCTTCTTCAAGTCATCTTCATTTGGATTTGGATCATCACTCGATCTGGATCATCATCACTGAATCTGGATCATCACTCGATCTGGATCATCATCACTAGATCTGGATCATCACTCGATCTAGATCATCATCACTGGATCTAGATCATCACTCGATCTGGATCATCACTGGACATCATCATCGGATCTGGATCATCACTCGATCTGGATCATCATCACTAGATCTAGATCATCATTGTTGTATCATCATCACTGGATCTGTATCATCACTCGATCTAGATCATCACTGCTGGATCATCATCACTGGATCTGGATCATCACTGGATCTGGATCATCACTGGTCATCATCACTCGATCTCGATCATCACTGGTGCTATCTCATGATTCTTCTCGTCATAGGAAGTTCTACAGAGCTAGCCCTTTTTCATGTTGGTTGTAGGCCTAGCCATCATGTAGGTCTTCCCCCAACACTTACATCTGACCTACTCATTAGAAAGGCATGCCCAACACTAACATATGATCATGTAGGAACTAATCCTATAATCATATCAGAATGGAATAGCACTCACATTCACTAGCATGATAGGACACACCTATTATCATCTGTGAAAAGGCTCAGCACTTACAACCACCAGCATGATAGGACACACCTACTATCATCTGTGGAAAGCCACAACACTCACATCCACTAGCATGGTAGGACACACCTACTACCATCTGTGGAAAGGCTCAGCACTTACAATCACCAGCATGGTAGGACACACTTACTATCATCTGTGAAAAGGAACTGTACTTACAGTCACCAGCATGATAGGACACACCTACTATCATCTGTGAAAAGGCATAACACTCACATCCACTAGCATGGTAGGACACACCTACTACCATCTGTGGAAAGGCTCAGCACTTACAATCACCAGCATGGTAGGACACACCTACTACCATCTGTGGAAAGGCTCAGCACTTACAATCACCAGCATGGTAGGACACACCTACTACCATCTGTGAAAAGGCTCTGCACTTACATCCACCCAGGAAGGAACACATCCTGCTCACAATGGTGGAAGGGCTTGCACTCATATCTGATCTTGTAGGAACCAATCCTACAGTCATATCAGAATGGCCCCCAGTCCTCGACTGAGCTACCTGTTAACTAACCAGGTGCCTCCATTCTCCTAGAGAATGGCAGTTTCCCTTACATCCGACCTACTCGTCGAAATGACCAACACTCACATCTGACATGGAAGGAACCTAATCCTTTAGCCATGAAAGAACGGTTCAGCCCTTACATCTGATCAAGTGGGAACACATCCCTCTATCACATCAGAATGGCTTCTCAGTCCTAGATTAAGTTGTCCTGGTAACTGACCAGGTGCCTCCATTCCCAGAATGGCAGTTGCCCTTACATCTATCCTACTTGACAGAATGGCCAGCACTCATATCTGACATGGAAGGAAGAAATACTCTCACCATGACAGAATGGCTCAGCCCTTATATCTGACCACGGAAGGAACCAATCCTCTCACCATGTCAGAATGGCTATGGGTCTCATCACTTTCTCTTGTAGGAAACCTAGATCTAGAGAACACCAAGCTTTTCCCTGAAGTACTCGAACTTCAGCCTAGCCAATGGCTTCATCAATACATCAGCTATCTGTTCCTCCCTCACAACATATTGCAGCTTCATTGCTCCCTTCTGCACCATATCCCTAATATAGTGATACCTAATATCGATATTCTTAGACTTGTTATGGAACACTGTATTCTATGACAAATTTATGCAACTCTGATTGTCACAATGTATACAAGTAGCATCCAACTAGAGATCAAATATATCAGACAGTAGCTTCCACATCTATACTACCTCACAACTAGCTAAACAAGCTGTGACATACTGTGCTTTAGCTGTACTCAGTGCCACACAGGATTGCTTCCTGCTAAACCAAGAGATCACACCTGATCCCATACTGAAGCAACACCCTGAAGTGCTCTTCCTATCAATGGCACTGCCTGCCCAATCTGAATCAACATAACCCTCCAGGTTAATCTTTTGATTCACATCGTACTTGAGCCTGTAATCAATTGTACCCTTTAGGTACCTCAGAATATGCTTTGCAGCAATCAAGTGAACATGTCTTGGATCTATCAAGAACTGGCTCAAGTTGTTCATAGCAAAGCAAATATCTGGTCTCATGTTCATCAGGCACATCAATGACCCAATCATCTGACGATACATCGTAGCATCAACCGAATCTGATGAAGCATCACTCAATAGCTTCAGGTTCGATGCCATAGGTGTTTCCATAGTCTTATAGTCCATCATCCCAAACCTATTCAGGATCTCTACTGCATACTTCCCTTGTCCAAGGAAGATTCCATCTGTACTCTACCACACCTCCATACCTTGAAAGTAATGTATCATCCCCAAGTCCTTCATTTCGAACTCAGCAGCAAGATTTCTCTTCGTATTAGCAATCAACCCATTTGTACCTGTCACAAATAGATCATCTACATATAGTAGAAGCATCACTGGGTTTCCATCCTCAACCTTGTAGTAAAGGTTGGAGTTTTCTTTACTCTTGGTAAAGCCTAAACTGGATAGAAAGCTGTCAATTCTGCCATACCATGTCGAACCTCGGGATATTCTGCAGTCACTCCCTCTGAAGCGGAGCATCATACTCCCTCTGTCTTCCATACTCTATGCACTGAAATATTCTGTACCGGAGTGACAAGTAGTATCCATCTAGAATCATTGTATACCAAGATCCTCTATTTTGAACTTTTTCAAAAGTTCTTCTCACATCCATCTGTGAGCTTGTCATCCTTTATCAACCTTGTAGAAAAGGTTAATATATTCATCAAGCTCATCATGTATGTGTTATCCCATGGGTGACTTCTGAACTCGTACAAGGCCTTCTTTCATTTGCACACATGATTATGCATGTCATTTGACTTCACTTCCAGTGGCTGCAAATATCTCTTCTTATTTTATGTCTTCTTTTCGTGACAAGCCTCGTGCTACAAATATTGCTTTGTATCCCATGATGTTTCCATCTACTACATGATGGAAGTACAAACTTCTCTTCAGGTCTCGATACTGCATCCTAGACATCATTCTTCTTGAACCGGTCTTCCCTTTCTTCTTGGTGGCTGGAAGGTTCTGCATCAATGATGTCACTGCACTCGTCATATTATTCTTCATCTTGAACTATCGTTGCTTGTTCTTCGGAACAATTCTTCATTCTTCTTTGCTTGTGGAATATTATGTATGCGATCTTTCCTACAAGTCAAATACATTTGTATGGTTAGAAACATTTCATAAGGAATATTTATACTGGAAAGTTCTTATGCATAAATATATGATCATGCAACTACTTTCACCAATACAACATTCATCCATATCTCACTAAAACTTTCTAGATTCCTTCCATCTCTACCAGGACAACATTGAGACTGTGCACTAATCCAATATGTCAGCAAAGAGGTTTCATTCTAGATAAGTAGCAATGGAGAGTTGTATAGCACCATGAGCTACTTACCCATCACATGCATATTAGTAGTATACTGTCGTTAATGAAAACATCCTATCATGCATAATACATCAATTGAATATAAACAAATGCATAACAAAACAATATCATGAAATGACAATTGAATACTTATCTTTATTTGTTTCGTTGGTAGACTCCTTCTTGAGCCTTCGACTTCATCGTCTTCTTCATACATAATAGCATCGTTTCTTATCCAAATGCTAGGATGGATAAGGGGTTCTTCAAGAGTTGAGTCCTTTGTATTCCTCATTGTTTGAGGGATCTTCTTTTGATGGTGAGAGCTTGATCTTCAATTTCTTCCATCTTCCCTTATCTTATTATTAATCGAGCTTCTTCTTCTTCTCGAAGTCTGCTGAAAGTAATCACTTCCTTCTGGCACACATTCCTCACATGAATGAATCAAATGATCCTGGGAGTCCATTCAAGGTGGCCATCACCACTTCTGCATTCTTCACTTCTTCTTTTACCGCTTCAAGTTGTTGTTTATTTGAGAGACCCTTATGACTACGTGGTCTCTACATTCTGGATCTTCACATTCTTCAGCTGGTTTCTTAAGGTCATATTCTTATTTCTGTTCTTCCCTTCAAATAGCTTGGTCAAGGAATCAAACCTCATCGGTGTCTTTAGGGAAGACACTTGTAGTACAAGTTGATTCGTGACTGAATCATCAATGATCTTCTGGGATTTGACCAAGTTCTTCTTGTGAAAGGCTTCTAGCCTCATCTCCCTCTGAAACTGGAACCTCTCTACTCATGTAGGTGTCCAATCCATTTTATTTAGAGAGATCAAATACTTCTATGCTTGGAAGTTGTCAACTTCACCAAGTTTATCATCAAGCTGATGTGATAGATCACTTTGAAAAGAGAACCTCAAATGAAAATAACAAAGGATTAGGTCTTACCGATTTGAGGTGTCTGTCCTGGTTCCAGAGCTGGCTGATCTAGGGTTTGTCACAGAAACCCTAATTTTAAAAACTTGGAATCTTTCAGATTTGATTCGATAGATAGATAGATCTCTTCAAATGGAGTTGTCCAATGTACTCCTTTTCTGAAAACAGTGGAGGGAAGCTCCCGAAACAGGAAGCCCTAGATTTCCAATTTCTTTTGCAGAAATTCCTGTTACTATTTCCACGATATCTCTGAAATTACGGATCCTCTATGTCTAAAATTTCTCAATGAGGTAACCTAGCATGTAACTGATATAAAACCACATGTTTCATCATAATTGGTTTCCCCATTTGGGATTTATGATCTTTTTCCCAAGGTGACCTGTTACAGGACTGTTGATAACATCGAAGTTGGACGGAATTCCATGTGTCACAGGTTCATCTTCTGAGTCTAATATTCATACCACCAAACATACAGTCCATGCCCTTTCTAGAAAATCTTCAGGAATTCCATTTGGACCTCTGTAGCCCACGATATTGCAATTCTCCCCAAGTGTCCTGTTTAGGAATGAATTCTGGAAGAGGCTAGAACCCTAACGTGGAGGTATCACATCTCCTAGAATATAGTGAATATGAGGATGAATTTTGGACACTTTTTTCTTCATGATTTTATATTTGGAACCTGCAATTTTAAGCTCCTCCTCCTTCTCCAATCTCGGAATATAGTGAATGTACCAAAACTTAGCATTTTTAGTATTTAGGTTTTTTCTAGCTCGGGGCCAAACTGGGGTTTGACTTTTCTGGAGTTTCACCCAACCAAATTTCTTGATCCAGGTCTCTAAAATTCGGTTTTGATGAGGAGAAAAATCCTATGCTGGTATCACTCAAAAATTCCTCTTCTATAGAAAGCCCTAATTTCCACATCGAAAACTGAAAATGCTCGGAATCGAATTCTGCTTCGACAGAAAGACGTGCCCTTCAATGGAGAGTCATCCTAGAATACTTTTGGTGATGGATTGTGGAGAGAGACCCAAAAAGTAAGAATCCCTAGATTTTTCAGCCGCACAATGTCTTCTTCTTAGGTTAGTTCTGATCCCATGTTAGTTTTTCATCATATAAGCTAGCATTATGATGTTAGGATCTTTTCACTGAGAGAATAAAAAGCACAACAATAAAACATAAGAACATCACAAGAGACAAAAGACACAAAGAGTTTTCCTTGGGGAAACCATAAAGGAGAAAACCCCACAACTTCCTTAGAGATAAAATCAGCACCAAAATAGTAAAACCAGAAAACAGTAATATGATCTCCCGACAGCAACAGTCTCTCTCTCTCATACTGAGAGAGCTTCTCCTCTCTCACTCATGCGCCCTCAATGAGTGAGTGTGAGTGTTGCAAGTGAGATAAATAGAGAGGCTCGCTCTCTATTTATATTCTTCCGTTCACTTGAAGTGCACTCCAACATGTCGTCCTCACTTAACAATTACTTACTAGAGCCAACATCTCTAGGAGTGTCTAATAACCCTAGTGCCCCACCACTTGTGGGGAATTTGCCTCCTCCAACCAATAGGAGGGTGACACAATGGTGGGGACTATTTCCCTGACTCACAATGACTCACCTAGGGTCAACTTCACTAGGATAGTCTAATAAACCAAGGGCCCCACAACTGTGGGGACTTTAACCCTTGACCAATAGGAGGGTTACCCACAATGACTTGACATGACTTTATCATTATAGAAACTTCCCGGAATAAACATCGGGGTATGAAATGACTCAAATACATTACAATACATCTGTGAATGAACATCGGGTTACAATAGATAAGAAATACAAGTGAATACATTCTGAAGTTACAATTACATCAACAGTTTCTTGTTGTAGGAATGTTTTTTTTAACATTCCAACATTTTAAATTTTTGCAAGGTATATGACTCTATGAGGTGTTGTCTGATGGACCATAGTAAAAACACTCACATAAAGGAATATCCAATCCATGTCATGAGTTAGAAATTAGATCAGCCTATAATCCTTTAATATATTATCATATACTAGCAGTGGCTAACCAATAGCCATAAATGCAAAGACCCTAGTTCAACTTATAAGAAATTTTCCATAAATGCAAAGGCCATAGGGTTTTCTTTGAGTATGTCCAATTAGATAACAAACTAAAAAACCTGTCGATAGCCCAACAAATGTAATATATTTTCTAGATAAACTATTTTGCATTAGTTGAAGAAAACAGAACTTCGAAAATATGTTCCAGTTCGTAGCTGAATTAGACCCCAAATAATTTGGTGAAATGAAAGGGTATTCACCATCCTCGGTTTCTTCTTCAACATCATGGACAAAATCATAAACATCTATCCCATGTGTCATTATCTACTTTTAACCTGAAATATGATTCATCAAAGTTAAATTGAGACCCCAAAGAATTTACTCATCTCTATGTGCACAAAAAGTAATGTCAAGTTTTCAACCTGAATAATAGTAGGCAATCAACAATCGGTTATACAACCTTAAGCGCATCAACTTCAATGGTCTATCATCAAGTTAAGACTGCGCAAGGAAATTTAGAGATGAAGTCGTTACTTTTTTCAACTTTTTAATAGAAACTAAAAGTGAAGATGAAAGAGGAATTGGAAAAATGTTAAGTGCCATGGGAAAAAATATTACAAGGTGTATGGATGGAATTCTATCCGCATCCTCAAAAAATCTCCTCGCATTTTAGATTCCATCCATGAAATGAAGCTTAAATATCAAGGATATTTATTTGTATTATTGAGAATGTCAAAGTTTGATAATGTTGAAAATTTCAAGTTGTGAAACATGAACCATTATTAGTAGCTCACGAAACAAAACAACTCAAATTCACAAGAACAAGCACCTCAATCTCAAATGGAATTTGGTAGGTAACCTCTCTCAGCATAAATTCCTTACCTTGATCAAAATATTGAATGAAATGGAGTAAGAATTGGTATGTACCCTTTTTTTGATAAGTTGTATATGTTGTTTGATCTTTTTATTTGGGATTATTATTAAACCAGCTCTATAATCAACATATGAATCTAAAGGAAATTCTAATTATTTAGTCATTGGACTGGTTCAAGACATATTGAACAAGTTTAGCTAATATATTGCTATATTTTCATTAGGTTGTTGCGGGATATGTTGGTTAATCTAGGTTAATATAGATTACTTATGATATACTACTTTTGTATTATACATATATTTTATCCAGTAACAAGAAACAAACTCTCAGATACCATTATCATTCTCTCTACCTACCTAGCATGGCCACAGAATAACCACAAGCATAGACAGATTCATATCAGTTGCTTGAGATTCATTGTTTAATAAGAGATGTTTGTTTCAGTAAAATCTCAATTTCACTAATTGTGATATGGAGTTTTATATACAACGATTCCAGAGAACGTGATATTTTCCATTTTAAAAAATTTGTTCAATAAGAGATGTTTGTTTCAGTAAAAACTCAATTTCAGGAATGTTTGTTTAAATAGAAACTAGGTTTCATGAATCCTGGAATTTTATATAAAAGGATGCCAGAGATAAGCATTTCTCACATTAATGGAAATGGAAGTTAGTTGGAGAATGAAATAATTTATGTTCATGGGTATAGGTATATACGTTAATGAATTTTTCTTGAAGAGCATGGGGATTAATATATTTGTCTATTAACACAGTGCTTTTACATTAAGGCAATTTGTATATTTATTATTATTATTTTCGGTATGTCAAAAGGTTTAAATGT
>LPNX011190975.1:44908-60762 GCA_001517045.1 Pseudotsuga menziesii | reverse complement strand
GTAGGCCAAAAAACCTTGTATTTTTTTTAATTCTTTGTAAAGTATAATTATTTTAAATTCTTTGTAAATTATGCCAAAAAATAAATTGTGTATTTTTTTATTGGTTTGTAAAGTATGTAAAAAGTTTTATGTCATACATCTATATTCATTTCAAATTTTTTATTCATTCCATGTCATACAACTTCATATGTCATACATTTATATTCATTCCAATTTATTTTATTGACTATATTCGTAATTAGTTATATGTTTTATTAAGAATGTTTAAATATGTAAATATTAGACATAAATCATTTTTAATTGTATATATTATATTTTTTTCAAAAAAAAATGTTTATGTCTTACATCTCTATTTATTCCAATTTTGTTTTGTTTATTGACTATATTGGTAATATAGTTATATGTTTTATTAATAATGTTTAAATATATAAATTTTAGGGATATAATTTTTTTAAATGCATATATTATATTATTTTCAAAAGAAAATGTTTAAATTTTATCCGTATTTAAAATTTTGAATTTTTAAGTTTTAATATCCAACATGTAAGGTTTTAACCTTACAAGTGGTATCAAATATTCAAGCTCTCACTCACACTGATGCTTGCACTCATTCCTCTCAGCATCTTATTCCCTTACACTCTCTTGACTCATTGTATCCCATTCCCTACCCCCTCATTCTCATCAAATGCTCCATCTCTCGATTCTCTCTCACTACACCTGGACTCCACCTCATGCACACCATTTTCCCTTCCATGCTACTCCCACACCCTCACCAGGCATGTGTTCCTCCCTCTTACATTTCCAAGTTTATTCCAGCTTCAAACACTCCATTCCATCCAAATCCCACACTCCTGGACCTCCCTTCATTTACTTCACACTTCCCATACACCCACGACCTATGCACCATTACAGTTTCCATCCATCCCTCCACATTTTGCTCACCCCACTCTACCCTCCATACACTACACTGCTCTACTCAAGACTTCCCACTTTCATGCTCGCTGCTCTACTCCCAATCCTTGTCCCTTCCCATTCTTCTTGTCCTCCGCCTCTCCAACCTACGCATTACCTTAGCTCATCCCCTTGCATCATCCCAGCTCTTCTTCCATGCATCCTTTCGCCCAACCAACGCCTGCTCGATCCCCTATTTCTACACTCACTCCTTCCACTCACATCACTCCTCTCCTCCCAACCTCCTACATGACCTTTCCTCCACCATCCAACGTGCATGTTCCCACATAGTCACGTGCTCCTACCACTTCTTGTTACTGCACTCTCCCTACATCCTTTCCTCGCTCTCTCTGCACACATCCCTTCATCATCTCCCACCGCATGCTCCCTTCTTTTCACATGCTGCATTCTCTGTTATTTGCTTAAACATTCACACAAACTTCCCACTAAACCCTAAAAAAAGGTTCCATCATTTTTTCAAATAAAATATAATAATAATATTCTTAGTTAGTAATAATTATTATTATAATATTTGTTTTAATATATATAAAATTTTCAAAAAAAACTATATAGTAAACTATTTATATAGTTTATAGAAAAACTAATAATGATAATAATAATTAATTACGCCTATAGGAGTTCTTTTTATGGAGGTGTGTTTTGAAAATTACTCTACCTATTTCGTTGTCCCTTCCACCAATCCAATTTTCACGTGTGTCTTCATAATTTGCTAACGTGTGTCCTCGTGATTTGCAGGTGATTTGTTGGTTCATTGTTACTCTTTCCCATATATTATGCCACATGTTTGTAGTCAAAAAAGATGGAACCACATGGAAATTATGGGCATGTTGTCTCTCTGTCAAAGTCCCTAAAATCCACTACCGTCTCATTGTTGTGCGATTGATTGAATTCCTAAACATGTCTTTCAACTGACACACAGATACTGGTCAATTTAATGAAGGGTTTGGGAGCCAGGCTCCATAAAATCAGTTTTTTTGGATATGGAAACTTAATGAATATTGTGCTCGTAGTAAAGAAATTCAGTCTTAGAATGAACCATTTCATGGTGGATGGATCGATTTTGAAGATTTTAATGTAGCCATATATGCATCAGACATGGAAGGTAAGAATTTTTATTATGTTTTGTGGATATTTTGTTTTCTGTGGTTTAAAATATGTGCTAGGACTGGGATTGGGAGTTGAATCATGATGAAGAATGACTATGCACGACCAGTCGATATCACTTCTCAATTTCTCTTTTGTATATTTATTTCTTTTATTTTTATTATCATCAATATTATATAATATTTTCTATGTTGGAATAACTAAATGATAGATCAATACCCGATCAACCAAAATATTCCATAATAATGCATGTTGTGCTCAAAATGGAGATCATAGGGTACAATCTCTGTATATACTTTTGAAAACAGTTCCCTTCTTTGAAACTATTACTTTGTAATTTTCTCATAAATATGTTCTTCAAGAAGTAACTTCCACTATGTTAGAATCAAAATGGATAATAAATATGTCATTCTAGGGACTTGAATCCCTTGGAATCTTTTGTTGACATCATTATCTTGTTAAGTTTATTATTGAGCGATATGTTGTTCTTTTTTCACTTTTGTAGTCGCACACTTAACATGCATTCCAAAAGGAATTGCTATCAGAAAAAAAATCACATTAGAGGAAATTTCAACTTAAAATGGGCCTCCTAAGGAAAATTAATAAAATAATAGTAAAAATAATAAAATAATATTTATTAATTTTAGAGGAAGAAAAGAAGAAACTACTTTTTTGTTCGTATTTTTGACATATCTCCATGTGTTTTTACTCAAATTTCGATCAGAAGAACTCGTTAGATGTTGAATTAAATTCTGCATCCAACGAGTACCCACTCAGCATACTTTTGACGGTCTCCGCTACCCAAAAAACAAGAAATACCTGAAAAAATGTGATGATGACATCATCATCACATTTTTTCAGGTATTTCTTATTTTTGGTGTAGCGAGGCCCATCAAAAGTATTCCAAGATAGTACTCATTGGATGTAGAATTTAATTCCACATCCAATGAGCTCTCCTGATCAAAATTTGAGTAAAAACACAAGGAGATATGTCGAAAATAGGAACAAAAAAGTAGTTTTTTTTATGATACCTATCCCTAAATTTATTTTCAAAAATTGTTTAAGAGGTGCTCCCTTTTTTAATTTTAAATAATTTTTATTGGCTGATACATGATGACATGGAATTTGTATTATTTTTGGAAGGCCCATTTTAAATTTAAATTTCCTCTAATGTATATGCCTCATAAGCCTTCCTTCCACTGTTGAATAGTGTTGATGCAGCGAGATCTTTATCTAAAGTTAAAATAATACTCTACCGTAAATATTTTTTATTAAAATATTATCATCTAGTTATCTATTATTATTAAAATCTCATGCTAAAAATTCTTTGAGAGTAATCAAGTTCTCTATTTTGTGAAAATCGCATGCTAATAAGTCTTTCTGGGTAATCAATTTATCTATTTTTTTACTAAGCAATGCCATGAATCTACATTTGTGGGAAATTATTGTAATTTACACTCTTTGATTTGGAATATTTTGGAATTGGTTATCAAATATTTACTATATAATAACATAACATCTTCTTGTTATTTTTTTTAAAATATGTGCAAAATATTTGTACATGGATAACGTTTACTTGATGTTTCTCTATCAACACTCTGTTATGTAGTGTCATGTTATGTGAGGTTTCTTCTAGCTTGTTCATAGGTTATTTAGTTGACTCTCTTAGTGTTTGTTTCACATGTGAAAGGTTAGGAAACATATATCACAACATGAAGAGTATCTCTCCTCTAGGTTGTTGCATTGATGTTATTATGAAAACATGAACTCTTCAAATGCAATGCAATAAGTTGAGCTTCCTGTTCCACCTGAAAAACTTGTTTGACAAGTAAAAGCATTGATTCTATATTCAATCAATGCACAGAATCTTAGGGCAAAGACTTTTTGTGGTCTCACAGTAAAGGTTACCTAGCCTTTCAATCAATTTTGATCACTCTTAACATTTCATCTATTATGCCTAATAAAAAACATTAAAACGTTCTCTTAATATTGATCTGCATAGTAAATATGTCAATGTGCAATGACATCTACAAGAGCATAGAGAACCAAAACAAAGTTAGCTTTAGCTTTATCTTCAATTGGAAAAAATACCGTCATCTTCAACTTCCATTGGCAGCCCACAAATACAATTCACTGCTTCATCGTTAACTGCTCAAAACCACAACGGTAAGAATTAGATCAATGAAATTCATATTCTAGTTTATGTTATTTTTGTTTCTCTTCAGATATGAAACATAGTACTAAGATATAGATTTTTTTTTATTAGGTCAACATCTATTCTATTGTGTTCGAATATTAGGTCGAAAAACACCTATTGTACTATGTTCGACTATGAATTTTGTGGCATTTGAATACAATTCGGCTTTCATGGCCAAACGAGCAAGCATCGTGTTTAGTGAATGACTTGCGATTAGATTCGTGTATGCTGAGAACAAATTTCATGGTGGTGGAAGTCACGAACAATTGTGAATGTTAACATAGTCGTGGATTGTTCACCAGTGAAAATTGGGTGGTTGGCAAGAAATGTGCCCAACCACCCAATTACAATATTGCTTCCAAGGAAAAAGAGAGGTTTTATTACATCAGGAAATCAACACCCCTTGCCATATTATCTTCAAATATTGTGACTAATGCTACTTTGAGTAGATCTCAGGGATTAACAATAACGAATTTCCCAAATAATTTTATATCACAAAGTTTTGTCACTACTTCCAAATTCCAAATTATATCACAAATATCTTTTAATAAAAATAATATGAAATGGGTATTATGTTATATTATTTAGTTCTAATGTTATGTTTCTAGTTTGATTGTTTTTCTTAATTTAATATATGTAAATATATAATTTAATCAATGTTTATATTAAATTTAAATTAAATTAAATTATGTAAATAAAATTTAGAATTTAGAATTTAATAATTTGTGTGTATTAAATTTAAATTAATTTCAAGTTAAATAAGTTCAAAATTAATGGAAATTATGGATTTATATTATAATTAATCATATTAAATTTAAATTGAATAACATCACTACTATATAAATTTAATAACATTACTTAATTAATTTAGTTAAGTAATATTGAGTAATAAATAACATTGATTAATTAATATCTTTATTTAATGACTTTATTTATATTAACGCAAATTTTGACTTTGTATATTAAATTACGGTTAAAACCGAAAATTATGTATTGTTTGGTTTATATATTGGTTTGCACTAATTATATGACTGAGTGGGTGGAGGTTGTGGCTTTGGTAAAAGCCAATGATCAATCTGTGATAGATTTCTTATATGGAGAGATCTTCACCCGTTTTGGAGTACCTAGAGAGATAGTAGCAAAGGGAGGACCATAGTTTGTGTCACGTCAAATGGAGGACTTATTTTAGTAATACTATATTCAGCATTGAGTAACCTCACCATATCATACACAAGCCAATGGCCAAGTGGAAAGCACTAATAAGGTAATCAAGGAAATCCTTACAAAATAAGTAAAGAACCATCGTAAGGATTGGGATAAAAGGATTCCAGAAGCATTATGAGCTTATCATACTACATGGTGCAACACTGCATTTTTCTCCTCATATGTTTTGGTGTAATCAAATAATGTTTTTTTCCCTATTAAGTTTGAAATAAAAAACGTGAGAACAGCTATAGAGACAAATATGGAATTAACGAAGGCTCAAGAGAACCGATCAAATCAATTGAATGAATTAGATGAGAAGCGCACCAATGAGATGGTCTATTCAACAATTATAACTATCCCCTTATTCCAAAAGAATACAATGATTATTCAAGTGCATACAAGAATGTGAGGAGATCATAGCTCTATCGAGTTACATTTAGGTCAGAGGTGGTTCCTTCCGCTCCTGTAATTTATTGGATACTTCCGAGAGTGGACATAGAGAAAAATCTTTTCATGAATTAGGGAGGATCAAAAACAATCCCTTTTTTCATTTCTTCTCATATATACCATTACTTAAAGTTCCCAGGCATGAGCATCAGTATGTCAAAGGAAAATATTGAGGCATGGACGCTAGATGTGAATGAATGTTTTAAAAAATTATGGGTGAAGAGAAAAAATTTCAAATCCAAATAAAATGGTTGTATAATACTTAGTTCCTTCACACTTTGTATTACATATTGTACATTTTGATTTATGATTATATGGAGAAAAGGATGTATCCACTCTGCATGAATATTGGGTCTTAACAATGCACAAAATAGTCACAATTGGCCACATTTTCAATTGGGGATCCAGTTTATCATCTAGTTTGGATCAAACCATCATTACAACACATAAACCAATTTAAGTACCTGCATCTTAATTGTATATGTCCTCTCATATCTTTGATATTATGTGTGTTGCAAATTCATTCCCCGATGTGAAATGGCAGTGGAAGTCATCAAAACTAGTAAAACCAACATTGCATGCGTATTGTAACAATTTATGGGAATGGAAATATGTGAGAAATTACCAAATAATATGCGATGAATTTATTTTAGCATTTTACACTCATACAGATGACAATCCTACTCCATCCATATCTAAAACAACCTTTTATGTGACGGAAAACATCTATGATTGGTATCATACTACGGAACACAATTATCTATGGATATATTGTGGATATGAACCTCCAAACATCTTTCCACACTATTTATTGAAAATATATTGCTATTGAATATTGCATATCAATATTACATAAATAGAGTGGGATCCATTCTGGAAAATAATAAGAAATCTAGGTGGCCCCCTTTGCCTCTAATTGCTAGAAGCTATGTGATAGAGTTTTCTAGAGAGATGGAGAAGGAATTTCCATCTCTCAAAAATATTCATTTTGGAAACAAACTATTTAAGAGACAAGATCCTGAACTAGTAGTATATATACATTTCCAATTATTAAATTTTGTTTCTTATACTCATGAAAGAAATGCAGAAGAAGAGGTTTATCAAAATCCTGACAAAACTCTAGAAGAAGTGTCATGTAAGTTGAGAGGAGGAGAATATAGTACAAAAAAATCCTTCAAGTTAAAATGGAAAAAAGGAACCTATGAGGAAGGCACAAGAGGATGATTCCATGAAAAGTGATAAAGAACAAAGAAAAAAAGTGCAAGAAGAAAAGGAAAAGTCAAATAGGGTGCCAGAAGAAGCAACCAAAAATATTGAAGAAGAGATCGAAAAGAAAAAGAAATTAAGATGAATAATTTAATGTTGAGGGTTTAGTAAATGTTCTTAAGGTCCCAAATAAAAAATAAAGCAAGGTTGTTTCACTAGCTCATGCACCTCCTTTTCCTATTCAAACCATAAATGGGAATTTTCCAGTGGGGGGATTTGTTTTGTAAAAATTATCCAAGAAAAGAGAAAGCAATGCAATCAATGTATTTATTTGAGTTCAACAACAATATAAAGAAAATAGTGAAGAGAATATGAAAGAAGATTAATATGTTAAAGAATCTCAGTCAAACTAGGGTGAAGGTGATCACTAAGGTGAGCTTAATATCTTTTGTTTCTAAAGATGAAATGATGAAAATTTTCAATTATGGATTAAAATTTAGTTGATTTATATGTAATTATTTGTTATTAGTGTACATTTTGTGGGATTGTCATAGTTTTAGATGTTTAATTGTCACTGAAAAATATTTGAACGAATGGGTACTTGAATTGATTTCAAGATGCTAAGAATATGTATTTTTCAAAAATAATTTATGACTTTTTGAAATTAACATTAGTTATGTAAGAATAAACAAAATACTAGTTTGAAACATACAATTCTATGTCATGTTTAGAAATGAACATAACATTGGTTAATCAAAGGATTGAAAACATCTTGTTCGATGACATGCCATTTATTTACGAATAAATAGAACATTCGTTGAGTCAAAGCTGATTTTAAATATATAATTTCATACCAGGAAGAAATTATATTTCATATACCAAAATTTCATACCATTAGTCATTGGTTAAGTGATGGATATGTTCCCATAGTACAAGCACTGTGGAAAATCATTGTAAATAAAAGATGGCCACCCATTAATCACATAGGTTATATCAATCAAAATTTGTTAAGTGGTGGAAAATTTTAAATGATTAGGACTTATATATCCATGTTATAAAAAAAAAATTCAAACAAATTTCTAATATGACACTGGTATAGTTTGATCAAATGAAAACAACCTCCTATTTTTGATGGAGATAGTTTGACAAAATCAAACATGTAATGGTATTACAACATGCATACATGTTTTGTATGCCATAATATCATTTGAGTCATTTTGAAAAGGTAATTGCAGCTTTTTCATGCAAACAACTTCATAAGTGAAATTGCTAAAAAAACCTCTTGATTTTATGAAAATAGCTTCAACCAATAGAATATATCATGATTTTACACCTCCACCTCCTCCCTCCTCCTCCTCCTCCTAGACCTCCACAACCCTCCTCTTCTAATCTCCCTCCTCCACCCCCTCCCTTCTCCTCGTCCTCCCTCCATTTGTCTCCTACATCTTAATTGTATATGTCCTCTCATCTCTTCGATATTATGTGTGTTGCAAATTCATTCCCCGAGGTGAAATGGCAGTGGAAGTCATCAAAACTAGTAGAACCAACATTGCATGTGTATTGTAACAATTTATGGGAATGGAAGTATGTGAGAAATTACCATATAATTTGTGATGAATTAAAATTCAAGAAGAAAAGGAAAAGTCAAATAGGGTGCCAGAAGAAGCAACCAAAAATATTGAAGAAGAGATAGAAAAGAAAAAGAACTTAATATGAATAAATTAATGTTGAGGATTTAGTAAATGTTCTTAAGGTCCCAATGAAAACATCAGCCAAGGTTGTTTCACCAGCTCATGTACCTCCTTTTCCTATTCAAACGATCGATGGGAACTTGCCACCGGGGGGATTTGTTTTGTAAAAATTACCCCAAGCAAAGAGAAAGAAATGTAATCAATGTATTTATTTGTGTTCAACAACAATATAAAGAAAATAGTGAAGATAATACGAAAGAAGATTAATATCTTAAAGAATCTCAGTCACACTGGGGTGAAGGTTATCACTAAGGTGAGCTTAATATTTCTTATTTCATAAAATGAAATGATAAAATTTTTAAATTATGGATTAAACTTTAGTTGATTTATATGTAATTATTTTGTTATTAGTCTACATTTTGTGGGATTGTCAGATTTTTATATGTTTAATTGTCATTGAAAAATATTTGAACGAATGGGCACTTGAATTGATTTCAAGATGCTAAGAATATGGCTTTTCAAAACTAATTTACGAATTTTTTAAATTAACTTTAGTTAATTAAGAATAAACAAAATACTATTTTGAAACATACAATTATATGTCATGTTTAGAAATGAACATAACATTGGCTAATCAAAGAAATGGAAGCATATTGTCATATGATATGCAATGTATTTACAAATGAATAGAATATTGGTTGAGTCAAAGTTGATTTTAAATATATAATTCCATACCAAGAATAAATTCTATTTCATATACCAAAATTTCATAACAATAGTTATTGGTTAAGCAAAGGATATGTTCCCATAGTAAAAGCACTGTGGAAAATCATTGTAAATAAATGATGGCCACCCATCAATCGCATAGGTGATATCAATGGATATTGGTTAAGCAGTGGAAATGTTCAATTTCAGTTTGGTGCAGTATGTTTTTGAGTGTGCCAGTATTTCCAGTTTGAAATAAGGAGAAAAAGTGATCTACATGCATGAAAATGGGGTATAGTTTGCAAGAATGAAATGAAAAAAAACATAGTGGTGAATGGTACTTATACTTTAAGCCTTCAGTTGTAGGAAAGCTTTGTTTGTATTATGTGGTTGTTTCATCATGAAGAGTGTTTTTCTCTGTATGAGCAAAATGAGTTGTAGGGAGAGAGGTTGCACATATGGTAAAGAAAGGAACTTGGTTTGCAGGTTCCAATAGCATTGCAGGGAGGGATCCATCCCCAGCCATAGCTAGATGTTTGTATTAGATTCTTCCTCATAAAGAAATTTAGCGTCAGGCAACAAAATCAATGGATTTTCAAAAATTTTGTCACCATGGGAAATTCTGGAAGCAAAAAATTGTATACTAGTAATGGACCTGTGACTTGAATATTGACATCTGAAATTATAATTTTTCGGTGGTTTCAAAATTTTATAGGATTTGGTTATCTTCCCATCAAATACAAATTAAATCCATTGATTTTGTTGACCATTCGTCAGGTTCGTGTCAATTTCTCTGAATTTTTTCCAAGACTCAAATCTTTTCTCTAAGTTTGTCAAATCTTGTCACTGCCAAATCTTAGTTTCGTAAGTCTCATTACGTATTTATTTTTCAAAATTCAAAGTATCACTTATTTTTCTCCTCTCCATTTAAAGTTTCAATAGTTGCCTTTTTAACTTTTACCTAATCTCAATTAAATTAAATAATGTATTATGTTATTTTAAATATAATTTTTTTTTAAAGATTGCGATTATGATTTTATATTTAATATAAAACAAGTTAGTAGCGATATTTTACCCAACCGAAAATCCAAAGTATAAGTTGAAGGTCTAATTCACATGTCACGATATTAGTACAAAATAAATGGGTTTTTATTACTATTTTTTAATTTGCATCTGCCATCATTTATTTTATTATTTGCTCTTTGAAATGTTTGATAAAAATTCAATTAGGCCAAGTTTGGTTTATGAGTAAAAAAAAGGTATGTCAAGCCAAAAATATATGGTTTGGACATCATCGTTCATATTTTGTTTGTTTCTCCACAAGTCGAATAAAAAATTCCACTCTATATGTCAAACCCCAGATTTATTTTAAATCCATAATTTTCATCTTTAGTTTTGTCATTCTTGTAAAACTTCATTTGGGTGTTGATCTCCAAGCCCATAAATCCAAGCCAGAATCTGAGCTAAAGAGTCCTTCCTCCATTTCTCAAAGCACTCACACTAAATTCCAAGGGGGGAAGTCCAATGAATTTCGTATGATCAACGTGTTGGTTCAATGAATATATACCCAGGTTTAAAAATCCATGCATGTGGGATAATTCCCATGATGTAAAAGAATGCATAATGCATTCAAATACCAATGTTGACAAGTATGTTGGGTAAATTTATTATTGATGGCACTAAAGGAGTTACCATTTTCCATGGAACTTAGCACAACTATAACAGTTCTCCCAAGTGTTATATAAGCACTAAACCATCAAATTTTTATAGCTTAATTCTAGTGAAAGGAGACGAGAAAAGTATTCAATATGTATAAATGCTCACAACACCTAAGGAATATCCTACTAAATTATTATGTGCTACATGTCATATGTCATATAGTGTAGTGACCAACCGTGAAGGTGAAAACTAAGATGTAATTCAAGTGTCAAAGGAATATACTTAGACCTGTCAAGTGTCAAGCTGAAGCTCCCAAGTGCAGATGTTAAAATTATCCTTATACCTTATTCACTTTCATGAATAAATATTACAGAGGAACTAATTTTGAGATGAAGTGATGAGTAGTAGTTGCATGTGTTTATTATGAAGATCGCTTGGATGCTAAATTGGATAATTTATGATGAAGGAATGGTCATATTGGAATGACCTTAAAGAATAAGCGAGTTGGAGATCTTGCAAATTGATTATCAAGGAAATTGATTGAAAACTTGTTGGACTTGAATATTGGTGATCATTTGAAGGTCACCTTATGCGCTAGTGTAAAATTTCAAAAAAAATCTCTAGAAACCTTTTCTTGACCATCATGCTAGTGTTTACACAATGGAAACCATAGAGGGGATGTTGACATATTAATCACCGGAACAAGAAATGGAGTAACAATTATGGGTGTTAGTTGATATTTGAAAGGAAAAATTTAGGCAAGAACATTAGTGGCATGGAGCTACCCAAGAATAACATAGTGTCAAGAGGAAGGCTAGACCCTCTCAAAATTCAAGACATTGGTCCAAGTTTTATTCCATAGAATTTTGATGAAGACATACTTGATGAAGTGATATGGATTTCTAATCATGAAGTTATTGATATGGTAAAGAAATTGCAATTCTAAAAAGGATTGATGGTTGAAATTTCATAAGGATATTCAGAAAGTATGGATGTAATTAAAGGCAAACTCATGCACATGGGCATTTAACATGGAATTAATGGAAAATCTAGGCTAGGGTTATGAGATTCACACATAGATATGCGAATAAATAGTCCATGATTTCTAATGACAATAGAAAACCACTTACAAATATAAGTAATAGAAATGTATATACTAACAACGGTTGTGAGCAACAAAGTCCATACCTTTGGAAAATTATTAAAATGGGAATTTTACTGAAGATAAATAACACAATTATTGAAATGAACATTTTGCAAAAAAAAAAACTCTTCTAAAAGTATATGTTGTATTTTATGAATATTTTGTCTAGAATTTAATATATTTATAGAGATTATTAGTAATCTAAATAAAATAAGGTAATGAAATATAAATGAAGTTTCTTCTCAATGGGTCTTCTCATCTTTCATCATCAACCAGTACAATGATAGTGTCATCATAATCATTTCATTCAAAACTAAAACCAATTTGAAAATCAATGTTTAAATTTTCTTAAATTTTCATTTGATATAGTAGTAGGTAGTCCATTGTAGGTGAGGGTATCACCTCATTTAAATCAATGAATCCTAATACTGGAATTTTATATAAAAGGATGCAAGAGATAAGTGTTTCTCAAATGAATAGAAATGGAAGTTAGTTGGAGAATGAAATATTTTTTGTTCATGGGTATAGTTATATATGTTAATGAATTTTTCTTCAAGAGCATGGGGCTTACTAATTTTACATTAAGGAAACTCGTATATTTATTATTATTATTTTCAGTATGTCAAACGGTTGTATATTTTTTTAATTTTTTGTAAAATACGTCAAGAGTGTAGGTAAAAAAAACTTGTATTTTTTTTAATTCTTTGGTATATTTTTTTTATTGGTTTGTAAAGTATGTAAATTTTTTTATTTTTGGTTATTAATTATTTTAAAGATTGCAATAATAATTTGAAGTTTTAATCTTACAAACATAAAGATGAAATACAACTTCATATGTTATACATCTATATTCATTCAAATTTTTTATATTTACTATATAGGTAATATAGTTATATGTTTTATTACTAATTTTTAAATATATAAATATTAGAGATATATATATTTTTAAATGTATATATGATATTTTTTTCAAAATAAAATGTATATGTTACATCTCTATTCATTCCAATTTTGTTTTGTTTATTGACTATATTAGTAATATCATTATATGTTTTTTTAATAATGTTTAAATATATTAATTTTTAAAATGCATATATTATATTTTTTTCAAAAGAAAATGTATAAATTTTATTAGTAGTTAACATTTTGAAGTTTTAAGTTTTAATATCCAACATGTAAGGTTTTAAGATTACAAGTGGTAATAGAGCTTCAGGATCTCACTCACACTGACTATCCACTCATTTCATCCCATTTCCTACCCCCCCATTCTCCTCAAACACTCCATCTCTCAATTATCTCTCACTACACCTCAAATCCACCTTAGGCACACCATTTTCCCTTCATGCTGCTCCCACGCCCTCACCAAGCCTGTGTTCCTCCCTCTTGTGTTCTCAAGTTAATTCCACCTTCCAACACTCCATTCCATCCCCATACCACACTCCTGTATCTCTCTTCACTTACTTCACACTTCCCATACACCCACGACCTATACACCATTAAAGTATGCATCCATCCCTCCACATGTTGCTCGCTCCACTCTACCCACCATCCATTACACTAGTCCGCTCAAGCCTTCCCACCTCCTCACTCCTTGCTTCATTCATATTCCTCGTCCCTTTCCATTCTTCTTGCCCTCCACCTCTCCAACCTACGCATTCAATCGGATCATTCCCTCAGATCATCCAACCTCTCCTTCCATCCATCCTTTCACCCAACATGCACTTGATCCATTCCCCATTGCTACACTCACTCCTTCCAACCACATCGCTCCTCCTCTCCTCTCAACGTCATACACAAAATTTCCTCCACCTTCCAACGAGCGCTCCCCCACATAGTCTCTTGCTCCCACCACTCCCCATTGCTGCACTCTCCCTGTGTGCTTCCCCTACACTCCCTTGACCTCTCTCTACACACATCCCTTCATAGTATCCCACCATGTTCTCACTTATTTTCACACGCATGCTCTCTTTTATTTGCTTAAACATTCGCGCAACCTTCCCATTCAACCCTAAAAAAAAGTTCCATAATTTTTTCAAATAAAATAAATAAAATATAATAATAATATTAGTATTTAGTAAGACTTATTATTATAATAATTATTTTAATATATATAAAATTAAAAAAAACTATATACTAAACTATTTATATAGTTTATAAAAACACTAATAATATTTATTATTATGATTTACGTCGATAGGTGTTTTTTCTATGGAGGTGCATTTTGAAAATTACTATACCCGTTTCATCGTCCCTTCCACCAATCCAATTGTCATGCATGTCTTTATAATTTGTAGACGCATGTCCTCATGATTTGTTGGTGATTTCTTGGTTCACTATTAATGTTTCCCATACATTATGCCACCTATTTTCAATCAACAGAGAAGGAGCGACGTGGAAATGATAGGCATGTTGTCTCTCTATCACACTCCCTAAAACCATTATCATTGTTAGAATATAATCCGTCAGGATTATTGTAAATAAATAAATAAATAGGAAGCTGAACCATTACATAGGAAGGTGAAAAGGCTGGTTGTCAACCGCCACATGAAATGTATAAATGTACATGCATTAGCAATGAAAGGACATTGAATCGGGAGTTATACCTAACAAGTGGTATCATAGCTTATTATTTTTATGTTTGTTGTAAACGGTTGCAGAGCTTATTATTTTTATGTTTGTACACCGCCATATAAATTGTATTGCTGCAAAACTGTCTTACACTGATGTAAATACTATGACAGAGACATAGACTTGCATAGTGAATAGAGCTTGTCGAAGACATTTTTTATACTAGCTAGTGCATATGTAATTTTACAAGGACTGTATTGTAAAAAGTAGCAGAGACTTAAACCTGCTTCTTTCATATAGCTGAGACTTAGACCTTGGTAGAGACTGTAGACCTACAAGGTTATTGTTTTCTATTTCTCTTTGTCATTATTGTAAATTACACTAACAGCTGTAAAATATGCAATCTTTGTCATCAATAGTTAGTGCCACTCTCTTTGGAAAAGATCATCCCAAGGGAGATTGCAGCAAGAGAGGACGAGGAAGAAGAAATTTCAGAGGCAGAGGGGGCAGAAGCAAATGATCAGATTTGCAGTGCAAGCTTTGTGGAAATACTGGGCACACATCAAATCAGTGTTGGGATTCGTGGGACTCCATCAAAGACAAGCACAACCAGAAGAAAGATGACCAAGATGCTAGTAAATCTTCTGATTCTTGTATTGTTGCACATTGTAATCTTGGAATTAATGAAATGACTTCACTTTCATCTTACAAATATTGTTGGTTGCTTGATACTGGTGCAACATCACACATGACATTTAGAAAAGATTGTTTTGAAGAACTTAATGAAACAATAGATGGCATAGTGTACTTTGCAGATAAGTCAAGTATTAAACCAAAGGGAATGGGCACCATTCAACTGAAGATGCCTGGATTCCCTGATTTCTTGTTGAAGAACATTCTCTATCTTCCAGAGTTACAGAGAAGCCTGCTGTCCATCGTGGATATTCGATAGCAA
>LPNX011190975.1:34793-44797 GCA_001517045.1 Pseudotsuga menziesii | reverse complement strand
CCACATGTTTGATGGAATCGTTGAAATAAGAAAGTCCTCTGACAACCAAGTCATCATGACTAGATATGAAGATGGGAAGCTGCTGAAGCTAAAGGGTTCATCCGCGAGATTTCAGAACTATGCCTACCTCTCTCAGCATGGAGAAGGTAATATGTCATCTAGTTCATTGTGGCATGCAAGATTTGGTCATCTAAATTATAACAGTATTCATTTGTTGAGAAAGAATGGTGTATTTGGTTTGCTCACCATTCCCAAAAAGAAGAACAAATGTGATGCATGCATATTAGGGAAACATAGTAAGCTGCCATTCCATGAATCTAATTTTAGAGCAAGTAAGAAATTAGAACTAGTGCATTCTGATTTATGTGGGCCAATGCCAACTCCTTCAACAAATGGGAATAAGTATTTTATGACATTTGTTGATGACTACTCACGAATGTGCTGAATTTACTCTTTAAAGAGAAAATTAGAAGCATTTCAAACATTCAAAGACTTTCATGCATTGATTGAAAAACAAGCACAATAAAAAATTGGTACACTTCGTACTGATAATGGGAAAGAATACACTTCAAATGCTTTTGAATATTATCTTCTCCAACATGGAATTGCACATCATACTACCGTTCCCTACAATCCTCAACAAAACGGTGTAGCAGAAAGAATGAATAGAACCATAATGAATATGGTTCGCTCAATGATGTTTTTCAAGAATGTAAAACTAATGTTTTGGGGTGATGTAGTAAAATGTGCAGCCTATTTGAGAAATAGAAGTCCCTCAAATGCTCTTGATAACAAGACTCCACATGAAATGTGGTTTGGCCATCTCCCTTCAGTCAGGCATCTCATAGTTTTTGGTTCCACCTATTATGCCTTGATTCCAAAGAAGCAAAGAAACAAGCTTGGTGCTCGAAGCAGAAGATGCATTTTCCTGGGGTACGAAGAATACTCCAAGGCATACTGTCTGTATGATGAGGTAAACAAGAAATTTGTTATTTCCAGAGATGTCATTTTTCTTAAAACTAATAAAAATGACTAGTCCATTGAGAGACAGCTTGATAATTTGGAAAATTATCCTCATCCAAAGACATATTCTGAAAATGAATATGAAATTCCAAACCTTGAAGAGGGGATTCCTATTTTGGATCAACCTTTGGAATTTCCATATGAAGCACCAACTCCCCCGCATGAAGAAGTTCCTGCTACTTCACCTGAACAAGAGGTTCAACTGGATGATGTGATTAAGAGAATTGAAAGACTCTCAATCAATGATGAAGCACCACCAGCTGATCAACCAGGACCATCACATAAGATTCCTAAATGGGCCACAAAAACACTTGAAATTGTCCATCTAGATGAAGTTGGAAAGACGGGAACGAGAAGTTAGAAAAGACATGAAGATGGAGGAGGAGCAGATAATTCAGGTGATGACATGGATGTATCATTTTATTGTGAATTTAATTTATCTGCTAACTTTGAACCAACTTCCTTTGAAGAAGCTTCTACTCGTGTTGAGTGGAAAGAATCTATGCATAATGAGTATGATACACTCATGAAGAATGGAACTTGGAAGCTGGTTGACCCTCCAGTTGGAACCAAACCAATTGGCTGCAAGTGGGTGTACAAGAACAAATACAGATCAGATGGCTCACTTGACAAGCACAAAGCGAGCCTTGTAGCAAAAGGCTATGCACAGAAAGAAGGAATTGACTATGAAGAAACTTTTTCTCCTACAGCAAAATGGGCCACCATTCGAAACTTACTCTCTTTAGCTACTCAGAAAGGGTGGAAAGTTCATCAAATGGATGTGAAGACTGCTTTCTTGAATGGAGACTTGAAAGAGAATGTATTCATGTCTCAGCCTGAAGGATTTGTTGTGAAAGGAAAAGAACAAAAGGTATGCAAGCTTGTCAAATCCTTATATGGCCTAAAACAAGCGTCTCGTGCATGGTATGAAAAGTTAACCGAGCATCTTTTGAAGTTAAATTTCAAACATTTTGATCTTGATGATGCAACACTGTTTGTAAATAAAGTTGGAAGATCTGTTGTGTATCTTGTGGTGTATGTAGATGATCTTTTAATGACAGGGAACAATGAGAGCTATATAGCATCCATAAAGAAATATTTGAAAAATATCTTTGAAATGACAGATATGGGACATCTCCACTATTAATTAGGAATTGAAGTCACTCAACATCCTAAGTACATATTCCTATCTCAGAAAAAATATGTTGGAGATATACTAAACAAATTTTGCATGACAGAATGCAACCCTATATCTACTCTAATGGAACAGAAAATAAAGCTCACATCAAGCAAAGGAAAATAATTTGAGGATGCGACCAAGTATCGACAACTTGTAGGGAGTCTTATCTACCTTACAACAACTAGACCAGATATTTCTTATGTTGTTGGCATACTTTCAAGGTTCATGCATAAACCTTGTGAAGGACACTGGTCAGCTGCAAAGAGGGTTCTAAGATACTTGAAGGGGACTCAAGACGTTGGACTCAAGTACTCTAAAGTGGATGACTTCAAACTTATTGGGTACTCAGACTCAGATTTTGATGGCGATAAGGAGACATGAGTATCAACTTCTGGATACACTATGAGTCTTGGATCAGCAGTTGTCTCATGGAGATCATGCAAACAGTCAGTTCCAGCAGATTCAACAACAGAAGCAGAATATGTGGCTGCAGCTGAAGCAACGAAAGAAATACTATGGCTCAGGAATATACTTGAAGATTTGCAAGAAAAACAAGAGAATTCCACTCCATTATTGGTCGACAATACTTTTTCAATCAAGCTGGATAAGAATATTAGATTCCATGATCAAACCAAACACATCAACACAAAGTATCATTTGATTCAACATCATGTAGAGGCCAATACTGTCCATCTTCGGCATTGTTCCACAAATGATCAAGTTGCAGACATCTTCACCAAAGCGCTTGGACAAGAAAAGTTTGAAAGATTCAGAAACATGCTCGGAATTACGAACACCCCTTCGGATTAAGAGGGGGATTGTTAGAATATAATCCATCAGGATTATTGTAAATAAATAAATAAATAGGAAGCTGAACCGTTATATAGGACGGTGAAAAGGATGGTTCTCAACCACCACATGAAATGTATAAATGTACATGCATTAGCAATGAAAGGACATTGAATCGGGAGTTATACCTAACAATTGTCTCGTTTTTGCATGATTGATTGAATTCCTAAACATGTCTTTCAACTGACACATAGATACTGGGCAATTGAATGAAGGGTGTGGGAGCTAGGATTCATAAAATTTGTTTCTTTGGCTATGGAAACTTAACGAATATTGTGATCATAGTAAAGAAATTCAGTCTTAGAATGAACCTTTTCGTGGTGAATGGATCGGTTTTAAAGATTTAAATGTAGCCACATATGCATCGGCCATGCAAGGTAATCATTTTGATTCTTTTTAGTAGATTTTTTTTATGTGTTTTAAAATATGTGTTGGGACTGGGACTAGGAGTTGAATCATCATGGAGAATGACTATGCACTACCAATCGATATCACCTCTCAATTTCCCTTTTGTATATTTCTTCATTTTATTTTTATTCTCATCGATATTATATTATATTTTCTATGTTGGAGTAACTAAATGATAGATAATAAGTCTTTCTATCATTCTAATAAGTCTTTCTAGGTAATCAATTTATCTATTTTGTGTTGAGAAGCTTGTGTATGTTTTTATGAAGCAATTCCATGAATCTACTTTTGTGGGAAGTTATTGTACTTTCCACTCTTTGATTTGGAATATTTTTTAATTGGTTATCAAATATTTATTATATAATAACATAACATCTTATTGTTATCTTTTTTAAAATATGTGCAAAAGATTTGTACATGGATAACTTTTACTTGATGTTGCTCTATCAACGCTCTGTTATGTAGTGTCATGTTATCTGAGGTTTCCTCTGGATCGTTCATAGGTGCTTTAGTTGACTCTCTTCGTGTTTGTTTCATGCATGAAAGGTCAGAAAATGTATATCACAGCATGAAGAGTATGTCTCCTCTAGATTATTACATTGATGGTATTATGAAAACATTGATGCTATTATTGCATTGATGCATGGCCAATTTAGGCCTTGTTGCTTGAAATGGTCAAAATCCCTTTTCAACAGATTGTAGAGCTGAAAATCACTAGAATTTAATTTGTGGAAGTAAATTTTGTTGGCTTCTACCACTATTGACAAAAAATATTTTATAGCATAAATAGTAATAGTGATGTACTCTTTTAATTTGTAATTATCTCCAAATTTGGCCATCTGATAAGATACCTCCATTAAAACTAATATATCCATAATGTGCTTAGGAAATATATGAGGAGCTGAAGTTTTCCCATAGACAATATCTAATTTCGGACATGTATTGGTTATTAGTCTTTGATTATTTTCCACATTTCCACATATTTCTCAAAGAATACCAGAAAACGTTTCTCAAAGACAAGCTTCCAAAGAGGAGCTAAGAAAACCACATGGATATATTCATAATGCTCTGAATACATTATCTTCACAAATCACTATAGTGAATAGAAATAGGTGGAAGATAAGGATTCTAGATATCACCCATATATGTGAAGGCACTTATGGCGCAGACTGCATTGAATACAAATTCTTGCAAGTGAGATTTAAGGGATTTTGAATTTGGGTTCTCAAAAATTTCTTAGGAATACATGTTCAAATTTATTGACAATATTTCATTTCTTCCTAGTTAAATGCATCCCCCTTTGTTCAACAGTTAATGTGCCAAGGGAAACCAAATAGCGTGTAGCTAAGAATAGTCCTTTCTTCCATATAAAATGATTTCCAGCATGGTCACATTCCTCACAGGATCTTGCAAGTTAGAGGTTGAATAAAAAATTCATGGGTGTTTTCGAAATATTCCCTCTTCCCACTAGCCTGTTATTACTTTCACTGGGTCATGCTTGTAGGAAAATCCCTACAAAAATGATGTGTCTAGAATTATCTTAGGGGATGGAATCTTGTAAATGGTCTTGAGAGTGTGCAGGGCATATTACTCATTCCTTGTCCAATTATTCAAATATATGTTCATTTCCTTGGTGTTTTCCATTTTAATGAACCACTACACCACATCTGAATAGGGGAGAACAACCTACGGTCAAGTTTCAATTATGCGTAGCTGAGTCAGCTGTACCTTGTTGCTCATATGGATGGAATCAATTATTTCGTTGAAAAGTGTGTCAAAAGGAAATTCCGGTGTTGGATGTTCTCACTGATATGTTTCAAAAACATTGTCAAATGTCTAATCAAATGGAATTCCAATGTTGGGAGATGTGTGATTGAATGCTTGATTAGATTAATGTGTGGAAGGTTTTTTAGCTTCTTTCTTTTAGACATGCTTCCCTTATTTGGGGTCATTTTTTCAAATTTGTGCTTCCACAAACACTGTACAAGAAATTTTTAATCATTATTCAAGAAACTAATCACACATTTAAAGTAGGTTAACAATACAAGTTCAAAGGATTATTTCAATATCGAAATACACCTTTCAACTCAAAATATTATTGTTTTCAATGAAAGGAAAAATAATCCAAGATATTGTTCATGTTTGTTGTTGTGATATTGTATTCTCTTCCACCATTTAGTAAGATAAGTTAAGAAACACAATGTCGGCTGCAACCAACAAGCACCAAGCCAAGAAGCGTAGAATTTATGATACTATAATATTGAGAAAAGTGAGTGAAGCCAACACTTCATTGTATTCATTTTGTTATAAATATGTTATTCAATGATCTTGGCTCTCACCTAGTGATCGATATTTTGCTTCCTCAGGAAATAACGACTTGAATCAAGAGATCTCGACTGCCAACTTTGGAACTAAATATCTCCATGCAACCCTATATGAGTGGAAATTTTTTTCTCACCAAATGAAATTGATTTTATGGATTAATATAAGGCCTGATATTTCAAACACTCTACCATTACGGAGAGAAACAATTTCTCAATGAATGGGTAGGGGGCCGCCCAAGATAGCAAAGTGGCCAATAAGTTAAAAGTAGTATAGAATACGAAACAAACTTTGAGAGGATGAATGCAATGCAAGCATTCTTGACTAATCAGATGAGGTAAAATATTAGGTTTAAGAGCAGAAAGGGAGTGCTAACACCAAAAATTAACTCAAAGAGGGACATAGTACAATTTTAGAGAGGAAAAGGTTGTGGCCAATAAAAATAGGCTTTGTAGGTTTTCCAAAATTTTATGCAAACAAAAGAGGCTGACAATGAGATGGAAAGCCACCAAATTAATTAGGACTTTAAGATCTTACCTTGTAGGTGATTATATTAATTCAGTTAGTGTTTAGATCATGTTTTACTAACAAATTAAATGAGGTAAAATAGCTAACTAACTAAATTTAATTAACCAATAATTCCTTTAATGTGATAGAAACCCTTGTGATAGAAAAGAAAGAGAGCTAGAAACCCTTGTGATAGAAATAAAAAGGGAATAAGGAAGATAACTAACTTTGACTTCACTATTTTAGATGTTGAATCTCATTGGGTTCAAGTAGAGAGTTGAAATCCTCCAAGAGTGATCCATGGCACATAACTACACATTGATTATATCCAAATTCATGCAAGATAAGTCTTATGCATTTGTTTAGGAATACCTAAAAATGGCCTTGATGAAATACTATTAGCTTCACCTTCAAATTCAATTGGAAAAAAAATCATCATCTTCAGCTTCAATTGGCATCCCACAAATACAATTCATTGCTCTGTCATTAACTGCTCAACTCCACAAGGGTAAGAAAAAGATCAATGAAATTCATATTTGAGTTTAAGTTATTTTTTTTTCTCTTCAGATATGAAACAAAGTACTAGGATATAGATTTTTTTTGTATTAGGTCAAAATATATTCTATCGTGTTCGAATATTAGGTCAAACAACGCCTATTGTACTGTGTTCGAATATCAATTTTGTGGTTTTTGAATGCAATTCAGCTTTCAGGGCCAAATGAGAAAGCATCGTGTTCAGTGAATGACCTGCGATTAGATTCATGTATTGTGAGAATAGATTTCATGGTGGCGGAAGTCACAAACAACTACAAAAAAATAATAATTGAACCCAAGAACTATTATTTAATAACTACAAAAAAGGTATACTTGAACCCAAGACCTATTATTTAATAAAGCAACTTTCAACCAAGTGAGATAATACAAAAGATATGTAAAAGTTGGACGGAAGGAAGTGTGATTTTCCATTCTTTTTATTTTTACTCTATGGCCTTGGAGTGTGTGCTTACACCAAAATCCTATATTTTATCTTGAAAGAAAATACACAACCACACACACAAAAAAAAAATTTAAATGGAAATTTATCTGATCTGGGGTTATCCATTTGTTAGCGTACGCAGAAAATGTAATATTCCCTAGTATTTTTGGTTTAACAAGTTCACACAAAGCGCATGCAAAATATCATATTCAGTAAAAAGAAACCTTTCTACTCTGGATCAAACTTGCTTAGTTTTCATAGATTGAGTGGCAAAGAGAATACACAAATTGAAAAGGTAACAAAGCAGAAATAAAATAAAAAACATGCTAAAATGTGAAAGAATGTGAGAATTTTTTTTAATGTGTAATCGTAAATAGTATGTATTTGGATATTGTAAAATGGTCATAACTTATGAAAATAAAAACATTTTTCTACAAAATAAAAACATGTTTCTAACTAAAATCATTTCTCTAGATGCAATGGAACACATATTTCATAGAATCCATAGAAAAATAAAAAAGCATAAATCCTTTCATGCATATGGCAACACCAGTTCAAGATTTCAATCACTAATTGAAGAACTTCATAATAGCTCTGATATTGTGCTTTACAAATACCATATATTTCCAAAAAATCAAAACCCTTGAAAAGTGATTCACACAAATGCATTATACATCAATACGCCAATGTTTTTACGTGGTTGAAACCCTAAAAATTGGAAACAGTCCACAACCCCATCCAAATAGCTAGTTGAGTCAATATTACTACGGAAAAGAAAAAAATGTTACAATGAGTTTCTCACAATTAACCATCAAGATCTTTAAATATATATCATGGATCAATCAGTTGATAAGCCATGTATAAATGGCCATTAAGATCACGGAAAGGATGAATCGTCAAATCACTGTATGTTTAGAACATATCATAACCATTGTATTACTATGCACAATTGTTTCCTAAATAAACACACTTTTCCTAAATATACATTCTAACAAGTTGATCTTAACTAAATCCTAAGTGTCTAAATATCCTAACATTAACCTCTACATATTACATTAGAATATGGACTGAATTTATGTCCTTAACCAAACTTAAAAAATATATTGTTGTTCAATTTCTAGATGAGCATGTAATTACTAAGTTATGGGTTCCATTATCTCTTGTATTCGATAACTCAGCATACGTTTCTCCAAAAAAAAAAACAAGTTTTCTGTAGATAAAGGAATTAATATGCATTATGCAACAAACTAATATTCTTAGGGAAAACAAGGTAGGTGAATCCACGAAAAAAAATTGATTTGGATCCCAAAAATAATAGTAGTTGATCACCAACAAAAATAACACAATTATCTCCCTATAATTATCTCGATCGATAGGGATACCCAAAAATAATCATCAAGAACTTCGAACTACTTCCTTCTCTACAAAAAGGAAGTCATTATTCCCCCCACCGTGTTTTTTCCCTTCCCTTTAGTTATCCCAAGCATCTAGAGGACATGAGGCTCATATTTTCCAAAGTAGGATAAACACTTTGTTGAAATTGGAAGAGGAAAGAGATAAGGTGAGAAGCAAATCCATAGTACATCAAAAAAAAGTAAAGAAGCAATATGTTAATAAATCAATTGGAAATGAATATTTCAAAATCAATGATTTGATTCTTAAATCGTATTACCCTCATGAAGAGAAAGGAAGGCATACAAAGTTTCAATAATTATGGCTTGACCCTTATCTGACAGTTGAGAAGCTTGGTGTTGGTTCCTACAACTACAAAATATGAGAGGATAAATGGATATGCACCTAATAAATGGAAAATCATCCCTTTGAACTTCATCCACTCTAATGAAATCCATTTCTCAATCGTCCTAGTTATTAGCATATTAGGATTTATGGTTTTGGTAACACTATAGTTAATTATTCATGCTACCATAACTCTATTGTGTCAATTAATTCTTATGCTTGGGACACCAAATGGCTCAATAAAATCCCTACCTAATAATAACTGCAATCACCTCAAATAATTCACATGGCTCATAGAAATAATGCTCAAAGAATTCTTGAAACCATGGTGACCAATCTATTCATGTAAAGAAAGCCCCCAAAACATCTCTTAGCATTGGATTGAAATAATTTTATTTCCTCATGGACCAAGGTGTTTATGACAAAGGTATTAATTGCATTAAAGAGTTCAGATGATGATTTGATTGAAATGTAGGAAATCAACATGGCTTACTAGTGAAGCATGTTCATAGGGGAACTCATCTTGGAAAGAAACTCTAATGATGAAGAAGAATGCAAGAAGGTATATATGTGGTATAGACACATAGATAGCACCACCAAGGTGACATGAATTTACAATCGGGGAGATATATATGGTCTATTCAATAATTATAACTATCCCCTTATTCGAAAAGAAGAAAAATTATTATTCAAGTGTATACAATAATGTGAGGATATCATAGCTCTGCAGGATCCAAATAAATCTCGTCCTTTCTTTCTTCTCACATATACCATTACTTTAAGTTGCTAGGCGTGAGCATCCGTATGATAGAGGAAAATCTTGAGGCATGGCCACTAGATGTGAATGAATGTTTTAAAAAATTATGGGTGAATAGAAAAAGATTCAAATCCAAATCAAATGGTTGTATCATACTTATTTCCTTCACACTTTGTACTGGATAGTCTCAGTGTTGATTTTCAGTTATATGGAGAAAATTATGTATCCCCTTTGTGTGAATCCAG
>LPNX011190975.1:5187-25637 GCA_001517045.1 Pseudotsuga menziesii | reverse complement strand
ATTGCATTCTCCAACTGGATTCAATTTCCATTAATGTGAGAGACGCTTATCTCTGGCATCCTTTTATATAAAATTCCATTATCACTATTCATGAAACCTAATTTTGACTGAAACAAGCAACTCTTATTGAATAAATTTAAAAAAAAAAAGAAATATCACATTATGTGGCATGCTTGTATGTAAAAATCCATATCACGATTCATGAAATTGAGTTTTGACCGTAACAAACATATCTTATTGAACAATGAATCTCAAACAACTGATATAAATTTGATATAAATTTGTCTATGTGTGTTGTTGTGTCTTTGGCCATGTTTGGTAGGTACCTAATGAAAATATAGCAATATACTACCTAAACACCTTCAATAATTCTTGTACTAGTCCAATAACTATATAATTAGAATTTGATGCATAAAAGGCAGGAAGGAGTTTTATAAACTGTTCTTATGCATAAAAGAATTGAACCTAAAACCCAGAGAGAATGTATCATTTAATGCTGAGAGGACATATCAGATGGAAAATCTCAAAAAGACTTATCAGAAGTTGCAAAGCACAATAGCAATACATATTATACATGTGGGAAAAGAAATAATCACGTCTAAAAAAATGTATCCCATTCAGTAAAATATCAGTCTGTAATATGGAAATATCGCTCTATCATATGTAATTTAAACTTTAAAGTAACTGAGTTGGTGAGACTAGATACCCTTACCCTTGGCGTGCATTTTGCAGGTTTCCCTACAGAATTTTGATAATGATTGATGATCGTTCAGCTGAGCTGACCTCCAAAACGAGTATATAGCTTTGGACATTCTTGTATAATCCTTCCATGCCCAAAAAATATGTGCAATGATTGTAACTAATCAACCTAGACCCACCTGCACATTTCAAGAATTTAGAAGTCAATATCTATCTAAAAAAATCCACATAAAAATATCCATTCTAATTATTAACCGATGTTTGTTGCAGCCTTCTTTTATAATCCTTCTATGCCCAACAAATGTGTGTAATGATTGTAACTAATAAATGTAGACCTTCCTGCACATTTCAAGAATTTAGACCGTTCATATCAAAAAAGAATCCGCATGGAATTATCCACTTATGTTTTCCTACCGTACAAATTGAATCCGCATGGAATTATCCACTTATGTTTTCCTACCATACAAATTGAAGGCAATCTTGAAAGAAATGAATTAAAAATACTGCATCACTTGATAGCATTTACATAATGCAGAGCAGAGCAGAGCAATCAGATCTTCTCTCATATGGCAGAGGAGAACAGACGGTGCTGCTATTGAATGAATGCATAGGTTTCTATCTCTGATGGGAAGACATTGCTACTGCTGTTGAATGAATGCATAGTTCTGCTGTATCAAACGAAACAATAAAACCATTTATCCGATACACATTGATCCGATCCATCTAGAAATCACGAAACTAAAGAAAACCATAAGCATCAATATAAACCATAAGCATTACTTGACAGCATTTACATATCGCAGAGTAGAGAAATCAAATCCATATGGCAGAGCAAGAATTACTTGACAACATTTACAAATCCATATGGCAGAGCATTGAGCAGAGTAGACCAATCATATCCATATGGCAGAGAAAGAAATACTTGACAACATTTACATATGGTACATCATTTAATGAATACATAGGTTTATATCTCTGATGGGAATAGGTTTCATTCTCTGATGGGAGTAGACCAATCAAATCCATATGGTAGTAGAAGATAGTGCTGCTGTTGTTGAATGAATACATAGGTTTCTATCTTTGATGGGAATATGGGGCATCAAACGAAACAATAAAACCATTTCATACTCCACATCCCAGACACCTTGATCTTATCCATCTATAAAGCACAAAACGAAATAAAACCATAAACATCAATGTAAATGAAATGAAAAGACAGCCAATAATAATTTCCAGAAATTGCAGAAAAGCCAGAAATTGCAGAAGTGGAAATGCTGCCAGAAATTGTAGAAATTGCAGAATGCGGAAATGCCAGAAATTGTAGAATGCAGAAATGCCAGAAAGGGGAAATGCTTGATTCCCTTCGTCATTTTAAAAGAAGTTGCGGCCAATAAAAGCATGCTGCGAATAGTCCTTTTAAGTTGCCTCCTGTCATTGCTGGTTCTCTGGTTCAATAGTGATGCAGGAAACATGCATCTAGAACCAGAGCCTTGTTGTTTCAAAACATTGATAATTTTTAGATGCAGGTGTTTGCTTGGGAATCTTAAGGAGTTTTGTTTTTCTATTGTATAATCCAATATGTGCTTAAAAAAATAAATCCATCTCCATCTCATCTCCTTTATTTATATATATGCATGGAAATGGGAAAATAGCAAGTGTTAAAAGTGAGAAATTAACCATACATTTGCAAAGAACATGCAAGAGGAGAATAATACCCACGGTTTGCAAAAGCCTCCAGAAATCCTCAAATTCAGAAGATGAGGCGACGGACCCCAATCAAGAAACTAGAAACCAGAGGAATCCATAAATCACGTAACAGAATTCCATTAACTGGAGACTGAGGAAAAAAACAGTAGCCAGGAAAACATGCTGGTGACTGAGAAATTCACCAACCGCGGTCGAAGACATGAAGTGAACCCGGAATCATGAGCAACATAAATTTGCAACAAGAGAATGCCTCCAAACCCAAGAAGCAGCGAAAAGCAATAATGGCAAACACCAACACTTGAAAATCTTAAAGAGAAAAGCAAACAGAAAAAAGCATAAAAGAAACCACCAAAAGCATAAAGCAAAAAGAAAAGGAAACAACATAAAGCATAAAAAAAACAATATAGCAGCAAAAAGTAATAATGGCAAACACCAACTCTTGAAAATATTAAAGAAAAAACCACACAGCCAAAAGCATAAAAGAAGCCACAAAAATCATAAAGCAAAAAGAAAAAAAGAAACAACATAAAGCATAAAGAAAACAATATAAAGCTTAAAAGGAAACAACATAAAGCATAAAGGAAACAATATAAAGCTTAAAAAAGAAACAACATAAAGCATAAAGAAACAAATTTATAATATTTCTGGTCAAATTGTGTCTTTTCTAAGTAAAGTTGATGGAAAAATCTAGGAATCTTTATTTATTGAAATATAAATTTGTATGTTTTGTTTTAATTTATTGAAATTTAGATTATATATTTTTGTTAAAATACAAATTGTTAAATTGTCTTTTTCCCAAGTGTAAGAGGAAACATTGTAGAAACTCTCTATAAAAATGGTGTCCATTGGCCAAAACAAAAATATATAAAAACAATTATTATGTTTATAAAATTCATGTTAATAAAAGAAGGTATACCAAATATATTTAATATTTTAAATACAATTATAATGCATATATTTTTCTTATTTATTGATATAGTATTTGTAATATTGAGTATTGAATTCAAAACTTTCATTCTCTAACAATACAATTTGCAAAATTACAAAAATATTTTAAGATTAATCATGGTAATAAGGCTTAATGTAATATAGGGTAACCCTCCATTTCACATTATAATTACTCAAGTCCTTTGAGATAAGATTATGGTGTTGTGATTCTAGAAGTCTTAAAATGTAACATATTTAGGTCATTTCTTAAGAAAATTAGGTATTTTAATTAATGAATATTTAATTGGTAAAATGGTTTCTATTAGAGTAAATGTTGTATGATAATTTTTGTTTTTATTATTTTATTAAGATTTAGAGAACATGATGAGAGTATCTCATATTTTCAATTTTCATAATAATATTTTCCATGGTATTAAAGCACCTATTTGTATGATATTAATTTTGGACAATATAAATTAACTTTCTTTATAGTCATGTTAATTGCATATTAGCTTATGTGATTAAAATGAGAAGTTGTTTATCCACCTCACTCAAGTTCAAATTTTTTTTTGTGAAATGTTTTCCCTTTTTTGTGCCTTAATTGATGTTGACAAGGTACCCATAAGATCACTCTTGTAAGTGTTTAAGTATAAGACAAGATATTTCCAACCATTACCCAAATGAGATTATCTCAACCGATTGTAGACAATATTTCATTCTTTCTTCTTACGACTTTTCATTCAAAAAAATATTACTTCATTATTTCTACGAAACATACCAAACTAGTGCCCCAGATTCGGTGGTATTTAGACATAAGGAAAACATGATGACATGTAGCAGGTCCTAAGGAGACGACTGGACCAATGACACATGTCCATATTCCTCATTAAAGTATTGCCACCTTGCCCCTATTAATCTATTCATAAACCTCCCCGTTTGATCTCAACTCCAATGAAGCATGATATCTATCAGTTCTATACTCAGTGTTTTAATGGAATTATGGAAATAGCTTGACACTCTGGTGTAAATAACACTTGCAATTATGCTTTTTATAGGATGAAACCCATGAAATGGATCGATAGCATTCTAGGTACCAACATAGAAGAAACTAGTGCAATTAGTTTTTTCAAAGTCAGTCATTTGAGAACCTAATTTCGGCACCATGAGGGTATATGGGTACGAGCTATAGGGTTTTTGTAATGATTTTTGTAGCATCATATAGGTACTTGCACATGGACAGTGTCTGATAGGTGGAAGGTGTCATTCAATGAATTTTAGACATAGGAGATCAAATTTATTAAAGTAGACTATTAAAGTGAATGTACTTTTATAATTACTCTATGTAAATGATATAGAGGGCCTGTGGTATTTGGTAACCTATGGAAATGGACTGAGGTATTTGCATATTCTAATGTTATTAAAGGAAATCTAGCTGAGAAGAGGTGACACACAATAGTCACACAAAGTGAGTGAGATCTCATTGAGTGGTTAGAGAAGGACTTTCAACCAAGTGTGCAGGTGCAAGAGAAGGGTTAGAGGAAACTAGCAAGGGGAAACTAAGGGTTAGCAACTAGAAAGATCAAATGGATGATATTGTGGTATGAAACGTATTACTTTTCCATTATAAGTTTTCCTCAATGGGCCATTATCCCAAGAAGAGAGCCTAGGATTTTATAGTTAATAAAATCAACTATTGGTTCATTTTTTTCCCAATTGGGGTTTTCTAAGGTAAATATATGTCAAATGTGATTGTGATTTCATGTGTTTTCTTGTCACATAATTAGTTAGGATATCAATGTCTTTTTAGTAAATAAATTTTGTAAATTATTTGTGGTAATAAATCAGGTTTGGGATCGAATAAAAACAAACTTTTTGATAGTCAGGAGGGTAGGAATGGGATCAGTGGCCAAGCACAATCCAAATTTAATCTCTTAATTGGTTGTATATATACTTGTCTTATTTTATATCCCATCTATTTTTTTCACTCTCGAGCATGTTCGTAATCTTCTCCCTAACTGTCAAATCCCATTACCTTTTTAGGCATAGTCTCGGCATCAATAATTGATTAGGACTTATATATCAATACTATAAACAAACAAACTCAAACAAGAACTACTTAATATGACACTAGTATAGTTTGACCAAGTCACTACAAAAAATCACCCTTTATGGGATTGTTTTGTCTTGAGGCTGTTTTGCTAACCAACCACCACCCCTCCCCCCTAGAAAAAAATTGTTTTTAGGTATTTAGGGGTGGTTCTTAAGACCCACCCCCCGTCCCCCTTCCCAAAAAAAAAATTCCTGATATTTTGACTTTTGGGGGTCATTTTTCAAAACCGCCCCAAAAGTCCAGCTTCTACGACTTTTTGGGGGGGGGTTAGAAAGATCCCCCATAAAGGTGTTTTTGAAGGAGGTTTTTAGAAACCCCCCCCCACCCCACCCAGAAAAAAAGTCACAATAATTAGACTTTTGGTGACGGTTTTTCAAACACCTCCCCGAAAAGTCCAGTTGCCAATAGTTTTATGGGGGGGTTATAAAGACCCCCCCTAAAGGTGTGTTTTAAGGTGGTTTTTATAACCCACCTCCCCCTCTCCCCCCAAAAAAGGCACAAGAATTAGACTTTTATGGGTGATTTTTCAGAAACTGCCCCAAAAAGACCAATTCCTAAGACTTTTACGGTGGGGTTTAGAAAGATACCCATAAAGGTGTTTTTGAAGGTAGTTTTTAGAAAACCTCCTCAGAATTCATGGGAATTAGACTTTTGGGGGCAGGTGTTTTCAAACCACCCCCAAAAGTTTGATTCTCGTGACCTTTGGAGAGGGATTGTTAAAGACTCCCCTAAGGATATTTTTCAAGGCAATTGAAAAAAAACCTCTAAAGTCTTGAGAATTCAACTTTTGGTAGCTATTTGTAAAAGGCCTCCTCTAATTTTTAAATTCCTATGACGTTTATAGGGTGTTTTAGAAATAACAGCCCTAAATATATGTTTCAAGGTGTTTTATAAAAATCTCTCCTAGAATTCTAAATAATTTTACTTTTAGAGATGGTGTTTTAAAGACCATTACCAGAAGTTCAATTCTCATGACGTTTTTTTTTTGCGGAGGGGGGGGGGGAGAAGGACCTCCCCTATATATATTTTTCAAGTATCTTATCGATATCTATCCTCTCAAATATTACTTCAATTTACAAATGATTAGCCTATAATTGACCCCTAATTAACCTCATAATTGACTCATAATTACCTAAGTTAACCACTAATAGCACCTAAATGACCCCTACTTGACTACTAATTACCCTTCATAATCCATGCTAACCACTAATCAACCCTTGATACCCTGTAAATGTTCTCTACCTTTTTAGAAGGAAAACCTCAAGGAGAAACCTAAGGGATTCCTCTAAACATTCATAGATGTCATATTCCCTAGCAATACCATCGATGTAGACAAGTGTGCCTCACACACAAGAATTCAAAATGGAAACATGCCACCATGAACCTAAAGAAATTTCCAACATCGTGAGAAATATTGGTTTATCTAATCCTTGGGCTTAAATGGCCCATACTTACCCATAGTTGACCCATAATTACCCCTAGTTAACCCATAATTGACCCCTAATTACCAATAATTAACCCCTAATTCACCACTTATTAACCCCTAATTACCAAAACTCATTACCCAATAATTACCACCAAATGATCCTTAAATACTCGTAATTTACCACAAATTTCCCTTAAATGATCACTAATCAACCCTTAATTACACTTCATTTACCCATAACTACCCATAAACGACCCATAACTCTAGGTGGGACTAAGTCCATCAAATAAGCCTTATAGAGGGAATTTTTTGGCTTGTGAGTGGGATGTCGTGGCCATTTTGGGATGAATAACACCAATATTTTTTTTCTAATACTAGGACATGGTTTTAGGATTAAACTCTATGGCCTAATTCCATATAGTTTCCTCCATGTTTCGTGGGTAATGTGTAGTGATCCAAACAACCACACGTGCCCCTTTACTTGGAATAATAAAGGAACTAGAGACAGAGGAATAACCTAGATCAATATATATCATGGATCAATCAAATGATAAGCCATGTATCAATGGCCATTAACATCATGGACAGGATGAATCATCAGATCACTCAAGGTTTAGAACATATCATGAAAATTGGATTGCGATGCACAATTGCATACTAAAGAAACACACTTTTCCTAAATATACATTCTAACAAGTTCATCTTAACTAACTCCTAAGTGTCTAAATATTCTAACATTAACCTATACATATTACATTAGAATATGGACTAAAGTTGTGTCCTTAACAAAACTTAAAAAAGACATTGTTGTTCAATTTCTAGATGAGCATGTAATTACAAAGTTATGGCTTCCATTGTCTCTTGTATTCGATTAATCAACATAATTTTCTTCAAAAAATAGACCAAGTTTTCTCTAGATAAAGGAATTAATATGAATTATGCATCAGACTAATATTCTTAGGGAAAACAAGGTAGGTGAATCTACAAAAAAATATTGATATGGATCCTAAAAAGAATAGTAGTTGATCGCCAACAAAAATAACACAATGCTCTCCCTATCATTATCTCGATCGATAGGGCTACCCCAAAATAATCATCAGGAACTTCAACTTACTTCCTTATCTACAAAAAGGAAGTCATTATTCCCCCACTGTGTTTTTTCCCTTCCCTTTAGTTATCCCAAGCATGCATAGGACATGAGGGTCATATTTTCAAAGTGGGATAAACACTTTGTTGAAATTGGAAGAGGAAAGAGACAAGGTGAGAAGCAAATTCATAGTACATAAAAAAAAAATCAAGAATTAGTATGTTAACAAATCAACTAAAAATAAATATTTCAAAACCAATTATTTGGTTATGAAATGGTATTAGCGTCATGAAAAGAAAGGCATGAATATAAAGTTTCAATAATTATGGCTTGGCCCTTATGTGACAGTTGAGAAGCTTGGAGTTGGTACCTACAACAAAAAATATGAAAGGAGAAATGGATATGCTCCTAATAAATGGAAAATCATCCCTTCGAACCTCATCCACTGTAATGAAAGCCATTTCTCAGTTGTCCTAGTTATTATCATATTGGGATTTATGGTTTTGGTAACACTATAATTGATTATCCATGCTACCATAACTTTGTTGTGTCAATCAATTCTTGTGCTTGGGACACCAAATGACTCAATTAGAGGAAATTTGAGGTACAAAATGGGCCTCCTATGGAAAATAATAAAATAATCGTTAAAATAATAAAACAATAGTTAAAATAATAAAATAATAGTTATTAATTTTGGAGGAAGAATGGAAAAAACTACTTTTTGTGTTCGTATTTTCGACATATCTCCCTGTGTTTTTACTCAAATTTTGAGCAGTAGAGGTCGTTGGATGCGGAATTTAATTCTACATCCAACGAGTACCCACACTGCATAATTTTGATGGACCCTGCTACCCCAAAAACAAGAAATACCTGAAAAAATGTGATGATGATGTCATCATCACATTGTTTTCAGGTATTTCTTTTTTTTGGGTAGCAGGGTCCATCAAAACTATGCAGTGTGGGTACTCATTGGATACATAATTAAATTCTACATCCAACAAGATCTCCCGCTTGAAATTTGAGTAAAAACACAAGGAGATTTGTCGAAAATACAAACAAAAAAAGTAGTTTTCTTTTATGACAAATATGTCAATTCAACCATTATGGTTGATTCATTTTATTGAAATTCTATTGGTTCTTGAAATCCAACTCACAAAATTTATTATTGGCGTGTTTTCTTATAAGGCCCATTGTAGACCCCAAATTTCCTCTAATTGGCAAGAAAATTCCTTTCTAATAATAACTACAATCACCTCAAAACATTCAAATTGCTCATAGAAATAATGCTCAGCCTCTAATGATGAAGAGCAAAGCAAGAAGGTAGCTATGTGGTATAGACACACTGATAGTACCACCAAAGTGACACCAATTTACAAGTGTTGAGATATATATGGTATATTCAATAATTATAACTATCCCCTTGTTCGAAAAGAAGAAAATTATTATTTGAGTGCATACAAGAATGTGTGGAGATGATAGCTCTATCAAATTACAATTAGGCTGGAGGTGTTTCCTTGCACTGATGTAATTAATTGGATACTTCTGAGAGTGGACACAAAGAAAAATATTGTCATGAGTTAGGGAGGATTCAAAACAATCTCTTCCTTCCTTTGTTCTCACATATACCATTACTTTAAGTTTCCAAGCGTGAGGATTGGTATGACAGAGGAAAATCTTGAGGCATGGCCACTAGATGTGAATGAATGTTATAAAAAATTATGGGTGAAGAGAAAAAGATTCAAATCCAAATAAAATGGTTGTATCATACTTAGTTCCTTCACACTTTGTATTAGCTAATCTCCATGTTGATTTTCGATTATATGGAGAAAAGGATGTATCTACTCTGCTTGAATATTGGGTCTTAACAATGCACACAATAGTCACAATTAGCCACATTTTCAATTGGGAAGCCATTTTATCATCTTTGTTAGTTTTTCATCATATTAAGCTAGCATTATGATCTTAGGATATTTTCACTGAGAGAATAACAAGTACAGCAATAAAACACAAGCACATCATAAGAGACAAGAGACGCAAAGAGTTTTCCTCGAGGAAACCATAAAGGAGAAAACCCCGCAACTTCCTCTAAGATAGAATCAACACCAAAACAGTAAGAGATCTCCCAAAACAACAGTAGTCTTCTGTCTTCTGTCTAGGCCCAAAATTTCCTTCTTCAAAAGTGCGCCACACTTGAGAGAGCAAGTGATGTATTTCACAAGTGATAAATAGAGAGTCTCTCACTCTCTATTTATATTCTTCCGTTGACTTGAAGTGCACTCAATCATGTCGGCCCAACTAACAATTACTTACTCGAGCCTACACCTTAATTAGTGTATAATAACTCAAGTGCCCCGAACCTGTGGGGACTTACCTAATTACTTGATATGACTTTATTTCATTATTAATCCTCCCGATCGGAACATCGGGGCATGATCACATGACTCAAATACATAATAGAAACATATTGGAATAAACATCGGGTTACAATACATAAGATACATAGAAGAATACATTCCAAAGTTACATATACATCAACACTCCCTCTTAACTAGGAAGGTATTCTTTCGACACAATTTTCAGCACTGGTCTTCTTCTCTGTATCAGCTGGATCATCTCGTATTCAAGTCGTCTTCGTCTTCAAGTCATCTTCATCTTCAATTCATCTTTGTCTTCAAGTCATCCTCACTGGATCTGGATCATCTCTCGATCTGGATCAACATCACTGGACTGGATCTGGACCATCGCTCTATCTGGATCATCACTGTTGGATCATCATTACTGGATCTAGATCATCACTCGATCTGGATCAACATCACTAGACTAGATCTAGATCATCACTGCTAGATCATCATTACTGTATCTGGATCATCACTCGATCTGGATCAGCACTGGTGCTATCTCATGATTCTTCTTGTCATAGGAAGTTCTACAGAGCCAACCCTTTTTCATGCTGGTTGTAGGCCTACCCTCATGTAGGTCTTCACCCAGCACTTACATCTGACCTGCTTGTCAGAAAGGCACACCCACCACTCACATCTGATCATGTAGTAAACTATAATCCCATCAGAAAGTCCTAGCACTCACATTCACCAGCATGATAGGACACACCTACTATCATCTGTGAAATGGCTCAGCACTTACAACCACCAGCATGATAGGACACACCTACTATCATCTGTGAAATGGCTCAGCACTTACAACCACCAGCATGATAGGACACACCTACTACCATCTATGGAAAGGCTCAGCACTTATAATCACCAGCATGGTAGGACACACCTACTACCATCTGTGAAATGACACTGCACCTACAGTCACCAGCATGATAGGACACACCTACTATCATCTGTGAAATGGCACAGCACTTACAACCACCAGCATGATAGGACACACCTACTACCATCTGTGGAAAGGCACAGCGCTCACATCCATCAGCATGGTAGGACACACCTACTACCATCTGTGGAAAGCCTCAGCACTTACAATCACCAGCATGGTAGGACACACCTACTACCATGTGTGAAAAGGCTCTGCACTTACAATCACCAGCATGGTAGGACACACCTACTACCATCTGTGAAATGGCACTGCACTTACAGTCACCAACATGATAGGACACACCTATTATCATCTGTGAAATGGCACAGCACTTAGAGTCACCAGCATGGTAGGAAACACCTACTACCATCTGTGAAAAGGCTCAGCACTTACATCCATCCAGGCGGGAACACATCCTGCTCACAATGATGGAAGGGCATGCACTCATATATGATCATGAGGGGAACACATCTCAGCAATCATATTAGAATGGCCCCTAGTCCTCCTCGACTGAGCTACCTGGTAACTGACCAGGTGCCTCCATTCTCCTAGAGAGTGGCAGTTGCCCTTACATCTGACCTGCTCGTCGGAATGGCCAACACTCACATATGACATGGAAGGAACTTAATCCTTTAGCCATGAACAGAATCGTTCATCCCTTACATCTGATCAAGTGGGAACATGTCCCTCTATCACATCAGAATGGCTACTCAGTTCTTACACTGAGTGTTCCTGGTAACTGACCAGGTGCCTCCATTCCTAGAATGGTAATTTCTCTTACATCTGTCCTGCTCGACAGAATGGCTAGCACTCATATCTGACATGGAAGGGAGCAACCCTACCACCATGTCAGAATGGCTCAGCCCTTATATCTGACCTACTCATCAGAATGGCTATGGATCTCAGCACTCATATCTGACATGGAAGGAACCAATCCTCTCACCATGACAGAATGGCTTAGCCCTTACATCTGACCATGGAAGGAACCAATCCTCTCACCATGTCAGAATGGCTATGGGTCTCATCACTTTCTCTGGGAGGAAGCCTCAATCTGGAGAACACCAAGTCTCTCTCTGAAGTACTTGAACTTTAGCCTAGCCAATGGCTTCGTCAATACATCAGCTATATGTTCCTCCGTCGCAACATATAGGAGCTTCACTGCTCCTCTCTGCACCATATCCCTAATATAGTGATACTTGATCTCAATATGATTGGACTTGTCATGAAACACTAGATTCTTTGGCAACTTCACGCAACTCTAGTTGTCACAATGTATACAAGTAGCATCTAACTGGAGATCAAATATATCAGACAGTAGCTTCCACAGCCATACTGCCTCACAACTAGCTGAACAAGCTGCGACATACTCTACTTCATCCATACTCAGTGCCACATAGGATTTCTTTCTGCTAAACCAAGAGATCACACCTGATCCCATACTGAAGCAACATCCCGAAGTACTCTTCCTGTTGATGGCACTGTCTGCCCAATCTGAATCAATATAACCTTCCAGGTTAATCTTCTGATTCACATCGTACTTGAGCCCATAATCAATTGTACCCTTTAGGTACCTCAGAATATGCTTTGCAGAAGTCAAGTGAACACTTCTCGGATCTGTCAGGTACTGGCTTAAGGTGTTCACAGCAAAGCAGATATCTGGTCTTGTGTTCATCAGGTACATCAATGACCCAATCATCTGACGATGCATCGTAGCATCAACCAACTCTGACGAAGCATCACTCAAATAGATTCAAGTTCGATGCCATAGGTGTGGTCATGCAGTACATCATCCTGAATCTCTTTAGGATATCTACTGCATACTTCCCTTGTCCAAGGAAGATCCCATCTGTACTCTGCCACACCTCCATGCCTATAACAATAATGCATCGACACATAACAGGAGCATCACTGGTCTTCTGTCTTCAACCTTGAAGCAAAGGTTGAAATCCACTTTACTCTCAGTAAAGCCTAGAATCATCAGTAATCTGCCCATCCTGTTGTACCATGTCAAACCTCAGGATCTTCTGCAATCACTCCCTCTGAAGCGGAGCATCATACTCCCTCTGTCTTCCATACTCTATGCACTGAAACATTCTGTCCTAGAGTGACAAGTAGTATCCATCTAGGATCCCTGGATACTAAGATCCTCTATCTTGACCTTCTTCAAAAGTTCATCTTGCACCCATCTGTGAGCTTGTCATCCTCTATCAACCTTGTGGCAAATGTTAAGATATTCATCAAGCTCATCATGTATGCGTTATCCCATGGGTGTCTTCTGAACTCGTACAAAGCCTTCTTTCATTTTCACACATGATTATGCATGTCATGTGACTTCACTTCTATTAGCTATAAATGTTTCTTTGTAGACTATGCCTTCTCTTCATGAGAAGCCTCATGTTATGAATCTTTCTTTGTATCCCACAATGTTTCCATCTACTACATGATGGAACTATGAACTTCTCTTCAGGTCTCGATACTACGCCCAGACATCATTCTTCTTGAACTGATCTTCCCTTTCTTCTTGGTGGCTGGAAGGTTCTGCATCAATGATGTCACTGCACTAGTCATATTATTCTTTGTCTTTGAACTGTCATCACTTGTTCTTCGGAACAAGTCTTCATTCTTCTTTTCTTGTAGGTGATTATGTATGCGATCTTTCCTACAAGTCAAATGCAATTGTATGGTTAGAAACATTTCATAAGGAATATTTATACTGGCAAACACTTATGCATAAACATATGATCATGCAACTACTTTAGCCAATACAACATTCATCCATATCTCATTGAAACTTTCTAGATGCCTTCCATGCCTTCCAACATTGAGATTGTGCACTAATCCAATATGTCAGCAAAGAGGTTTCATTCTAGATAAGTAGCAATGGAGAATTTATATAGCCCCATGAGCTACTTACCCATCACATGCATATTATTAGTATTCTGTCATTAATGCAAACATCCTATCATGCATAATACAATAACTGAATATAAACAAATGCATAATAAAATAATATAATGAAATTATAATTGAATACTTATCTTTGTTTGTTTCGAGGGTGGACTCCTTCTTGATCCTTCAGCTTCATCGTCTTCTTTATTCATAATAGCATCGTTTCTTATCCAAAAGCTAAGGTGGATAAGAAGTTCTTCAAGAGTTGAGTTCTTCATATTCCTCATTGCTTGAGGGATATTCTTTGGATGGAAAGAGCTTGATCTTCAGTTGCTCCCACCTTCTCTTCTTGAGCTTCTTCTTCTTATGAGTTCTCTTTCTAGAATCTATTGAAAGTAATCACTTCCTTCTAGCACACATTCCTCACATGAATGAATTCCACGATCCTGAGAGGCCATTCAAGGTGGCCATCACCACTTTTGCATTATTCACTTTTTCTTTTACCGCTTCAAGTTGTTTTTTGATTTGAGAGACTCTTATGACTACATGGTCTCTGCATTCTGGATCTTCACATTCTTCAACTGGTTTCTTTAAGTCATATTCTAATTTTGTTCTTCCCTTCAAATAGCTTGAAATTCTGGAAGACCTTCAACAACTTTGCTTGCAATAGGTAGTGCTCTGTAATGCACATGTGCAAGCCTTCTATGCCAAAGCTCATTTGGCTCTACTGTGTCATGGATCAAGGCTTGTTCTGTATATCCCTTCAATTTGTACAAGCCTCCTTCTTGTTCTTCAATCACTACCACATCATCGATAGTCTTTCCTTTTGGCCATATGATGACTTGACCATCTATGAATGCAGCCCGTATTCCTTTTGCATCAATGATAAAATGGAGAGAAGGTTCTTCTTCAATACTAGCACAAACAATACGTATTTCATTGTTAGAGACTTACCAGAGTCTAGCTTGTATGAATATTCCCCGCTAACTTTTATTGGACATTGGTAGTCATCTCCTAGTCTCACATTGTGAGGTGATTCATGTTCTGACAGTCTTACAAAGGATTCCTTGAATCCTATCATATGTTTGTAAGCCCCACTGTCTATAAGCCAATCATCACTTCCATGAGTAATGTTACCTGTGAGAGCTGATATTAGAACATATTCATCCGCGCTTGAAGAATCTTCACTTTCATATCTGGATCTCTTTCTGGATGGTTCATCATCCTCTGCAGCATGAGCATGATGTCTTCTTTGGCCTCGTCTCCCTCTGAAACTAGAACCTCTATACTCATGTAGGTGTCCAATCCAGAGAGAAAAATACTTCTATGCTTGGAAGTTATCAACTTCACCAAGATTATCGTCAAGCTGATGTGATAGATCACTTTGAAATGAGAACCTCAAATGGAAATAGCAAAGGATTAGATCTTACCGATTTGAGGTGTCCGTCCTTGTCTCGGAGTTCGCTGATCTAGGGTTTGTCACAGAAACCCTAATTTTCAAAACATGGAATCTTTCAGATCTGATTGTATGAACATATATATCTCTTCAAATGGAGCTGTCCAATGTACTCCTTTTCTGAAAACAGTGGAGGGAAGCTACCGGAACAGGAAGCCCTAATTTTCCAATTTCTTTTGCAGAAATGCCTGTTACTGTTTCTGTGATATCTCTGAAATTACTACTCCTCTATGTCTGAAATTTTGTACTAAAATAAACTCACATGTCCCTGATCCAACACCACAATTTTCATCAGAATGGGTTTCACAATTTGGTATTTATGATCCTTTTCCCAAGGTGACCTGTTACAGGACTTTTCAAAACAACGAAGTTGTACGGCATGCCACGTGTCACTGGTTCATCTTCTGAGTCTGATACTCGGAAAACCAAAATTAAATTCTGTACCCTTCCTGGAACATCTTTAGGAATTCCATTTGGACCTCTTTAACTCAAGATATTGCAAATCTCCCCAGATGTCTTGTTCAGGGATGAATTCTGGAAGAGGATGGAACCCTAACTTGGAGAGATCATATCTCCTGGAGTACAACGAATCTGAGTCTGATTTTTTGACACAGGCTTCATCAGGATTTTACATTAGGCCCCTCAAATTTTCAGCTTCTGAGACTTCACCAATCTCGGAATATAGCGACTGTACCAAAACTTAGCAGTTTTAGTATTTAGGGTTTCTCCTAGCTCAGGGTCAAACTAGGGTTTGACTTTCCTAGAGTTTCACCCAACCAAGTTTCTTGATCCAGGTCTCTAAACTTCGGTTTTGATGAGGAGAATAACCCTATGCTGGTATCACTCAAAAATTCCTCTTCTGTAGAAAGCCCTAATTTCCGCATCGAAGACTGAAAATGCTCGGAATCAAATTCCGCCTCGACATAAAGATGCGCCCTAAGGAGGAGAGTTGTTCCACCTTAATTTTGCTGAAAATCTATGGAGGAAGGTCCACAAACTAGGAATCCCTAGTTTCTATAGCTGTACAATGTCTGATACCATGTTAGTTTTTCATCATATTAAGCTAGCATTATGATCTTAGGATCTTTTCACTGAGAGAATAATAAGCACAACAATAAAACACAAGAACATCATAAGAGACAAGAGACACAAAGAGTTTTCCTCGGGGAAACCATAAAGGATAAAACCCTGCAACTTCCTCTAAGATAGAATCAACACCAAAACAGTAAGAGATCTCCCAAAATAGCAGTATTCTTCTGTCTTCTGTCTAGGCCCAAAATTTCCTTCTTCAAAAGTGTGCCACACTTGAGAGAACAAGCGATGTATTTCACAAGTGATAAATAGAGAGTCTCTCACTCTCTATTTATATTCTTCCTTTGACTTTAAGTGCACTCAATAATGTCGGCCCAACTAACAATTACTTACTCGAGCCTACACCTTAATTAGTGTATAATAACTCAAGTGCCCCGAACCTGTGGGGACTTACCTAATGACTTGATATGACTTGATTACATTATTAATCCTCCCGATCGGAACATTGGGGCATGATCACATGACTCAAATACATAATAGAAACATCCCGGAATAAACATCGGGTTACAATACATAAGATACATAGAAGAATACATTCCGAAGTTACATATACATCAGCAATCTTGTTTGGAGCAAGCCAGCATTACAATACATAACACAATCTAAGTACCTGCATCTTAATTGTATATTTCCTCTCATATATTCGATATTATGTGTGTTGCAAATTCATTCCCTGGCATGAAATGGTAGTGGAAGTCAACAAAACTAGTAGAACCAACATTGCATGTGTATTGTAACAATTTGTGGGAATGGAAATATATGAGAAATTACCAAATAATATGTGATCAATTTACTTGAGAATTTTACACTTAGATCCATGATAATCCTACTCCATCCATGTCTAAAACAACCTTTTATGTGATGGAAATCATCTGTGATTGGTATCATACTAAGGAACAGAATTATCTACAGATATATTGTGGATATTAACCTTGTCACATACCCCAATTTGAAAAACACTTTATGTTTTAAGAAACATTATGTTATATTTTATTATAAAGTATGTAATTAATGACCAAGTGGGGTCAAGGATAATTGAATGTAATTGTTGAATATTTTATTAATAAATAAATGAAAGATGAGACAACAACTTAAGGAAGTTGTTAAATGAGTGTTTTATTGGTCACTTGGAGGAGAATGTTGGGTTGAGAGCAGATTGACACTTGGCAGCATCCTCAAACCAATTATAGTTGTTGCATGAGGAAACTTCCCTATTTTTGTGGTCATGTTCCCCAATAAAGTGGAACAAGATCAGGTGGCTCATTAAGTGAAAAATGACCCAAAACACCTAGGCATTCTCATAAACATTCCCATTGAAGATATCTAAGGCTACTCATTATGGAATCGTTAACATTCTGGGCGAATGAAGTGCACAAGAAAATTTGATGGAGGGGACTAGCTGAAGTATGTTTTCAGTGGAAAGTGCTGAAGACCTGAACTAGTGTAGCTATTCTAAGTTGAGATCATACTATTTCCTATAGAACTAACTGACTATTGAACACCCAGTAGAGTTGTAGATGATTACTAAACTAGATCTCTCACCCAGTACTTCTACCAAGTGGACCAGGAGACAAGCTCAGGGGTCTTGAGATTTGTTGTCCATCTTTTCTCTTCCTTAAGTTGTTGTAACCTCATCTACATTTCCAGGTTCTACTTGATTTACCTAGATTTCTAATTGTTAATTGTAATATGGAAGGTTTGAGTTTAAACAATGATATGTTATGATTATGTTCTGTTGCTGCTAGGGTTAGATAAAAGAAATACTTTTACTGTGAAAAGATAGTTAAATGCTGGATAATTTTCCAGAGAGATGGAGAAGGAATTTCCATCTCTCAAAAATATTCATTTTGGAAACAAACTATGTAAGAAACAAGATCCTGAAGTAGTAGTATATATATGTTTCTAATTTTTTTATTATACTCATGAAATAAATGAAGAAGAAGAGGTCTATTGAAATCCCGACAAAACTCTAGAAGAAGTGTCATATAAGTTGAGGAGAGGAGAATATAGTATAGTTAAATCCTTCAAGTTAAAATGGAAAAAATGAACCTATCAAGAAGGAACAAGAGGATGATTCCATGAAAAGTGATAAAGAACAAAGAAAAAAAGTGCAAGAAGAAAAGGAAAAGTCAAATAGGGTACTAGAAGAAGAAACCAAAAATATTGAAGAAGTGATCGAAAAGAAAAGGAAGTGAAGATGAATAAATAAATGTTGATGGTTTAGCAAATCTTCTTAAGGTCTCAATGAAAAAATCAAGCAAGGTTGTTTCACTAGCTCATGTACCTGCTTTTCCTATTCAAACCATCGATGGAAACTTCCCACTAGGGGGATTTTTTTTGTAAAAAATACCCCAAGGAAAGAGAAAGCAATGTAATCAATGTATTTATTTGTATTCAACAAAAATATAAAGAAAACGGTGAAGAAAATATGAAAGAAGCTTAATATCTTAAACAATCTCAGTCAAACTGGGGTGAATGTGATCACTAAGGTGAGCTTAATATCTCTTGGAACTTTTTAAATTATGGATAAAAATTTAGTTGATTCATATGTGATTATTTTGTTATTAGTCTACATTTTGTGGGATTGTCAGAGTTTTAGATGTTTAATTGTGATTGTAAAATATTTGAATGAATGGGTACCTGAATTTATTTCAATATTGCTAGGAATATGGTATTTCAAAACTAATTTATGACTTTTTGAAATTAACTTTAGTTAAATAAGAATAAACAAAATACTAGTTTGAAACATACAATTCTATGTTGTGTTTATAAATGAACATACCATTGGTTAATCAAAGAATTGGAAACATATTGTCCTATGATATGCCATGTATTTACGAATGAATAGAATATTGGTTGAGTCAAAGTTGATTTAAATATATATTCCATACCAAGAAGAAAATTTATTTCATATACCAAAATTTCATACCAATAGTCATTGGTTAAGTAATGGATATCTTGAAAATCATTGTAAATAAATGATGGCCACCCATCAATCACATAGGTGATATCAATGGAAATTGGTTAAGTGGTGGGAAATTTTAATTGATTAATACTTATATATACATGTTATAAACAAACAAATTCAAATAACTTCCTCAAATGACACTGGTATAATTTGACCAAATGAAAACAACCTCCTATTTTTTATAGAGATAGTTTGACCAAATCAAACATATATGGTATTACAAAATACATGTTTTGTATGTCATAATATCTTTTGAATCATTTCTAAAAGGTAACACTTAAATTGTGGTTCAAGTTTTTTCATGTAAATATCTTCATAAGTGCAATTGCTAAAACAACCTCTTAATTTTAAGAAAATAGCTTCAACAAATAAAATATATCATGATTTTACACCTGCTCCCTCCTTCTCCTCCTACGGCCTACCCAAACTCTCCTCTTCCTCTCTCCATCCTCCACCCCCTCCCTTCTCCTCCTCCTCCCTCCCTTCATCTCCTTCTTACCTTCCCCCTCCTCCCTCTCCTCCCAGACACCTCCTTTCCTTCTCCCCCCCTCCTCCATCTATCCTCCTCATCCATCCCTTCTTATTCTGATCCCCTTCCCCCTCCTCCCTCTCCTCATCCTCCTAGTCCCCTCCTTTCCTCCTCCCTCTCTCCTTCACCCCCTCCTCCCTCTCTCCTCCACTCTCCCTCCTCCTCCTCCTCCCTCTTTTCTCCACCATCCCTTCAACTCCTACTCCTTCTCTCTCCCTCCTCCACCCCATCCCTCATCCCTC
>LPNX011190973.1:445417-475807 GCA_001517045.1 Pseudotsuga menziesii | reverse complement strand
AACTAGGGTTTATACTAGCTCGTATGCAATTCCTAGCTTGTAGTAAAAGTGTCCCTAAACGGCATTTTCATGCGACCTAGGGCTTGACATATCTCGGCAACCAGAGGTCGAATCGACGAACCATGGAATCCGTTGGTCTCCTGGCATGACATTACCCTTAGGTGGACCTCTCCCTCATGTCCTCGTGGCCCAATGATGTCGTTGTACAGTCATTTTCTAAACTAGTTTTTTGCCCAATGCACTTCAATGAAAATATGGCATTGGTGGGTCAACTCTGCAAAACCCTAGACCAAGCAAGTGTTGGTGGTCTACCCATGTCGGAATTGCCCATACACACTTGCAGAAGCCGACGGCATGCACTTTCGTTGCTCCATTTGGTTTTTTGCTCCCGGACCAAGATTGACCAATTGTCCCTGAACGACATTTTCATGCGACATAGGGCTTGACATATCTCGGTAACCGGAGGTCGGCTCGACGAACCGTCGAATTCGTTGGTCTCCTGGCATGCCATTACCCCTAGGTGGCCCTCTCCCTCATGTCCTCGTGGCCAAATGACGTCGTTGTACAATCATTTCCTAAACTAGTTTTTTGCTCAGTGCACTTCAATGCAAATCTGGCATTGGTGGGTCAACTATGCAAAACCCTAGATCGAGCAAGTGTTAGTGGTCTACCCACGTTGAAATTTCCCATACACACTTGCAGGAGCTGACGGCACACACTTTCGTCGCTCCGTTTGGTTTTTTGCTCCTGGACCAAGATTGACCAATTGTCCCTGAACAACATTTTCATGCGACCTAGGGCTTGACATATCTCGGCAACCGGAGGTCGGATCGATGAACCGTCGAATCCGTTGGTCTCCTGGCATTCCATTACTCCTAGGTGGACCTCTCGCTCGCGTCCTCGTGGCCCAATGACACCGTTGTACAGTCATTTCCTAAACTAGTTTTTTGCCGAGTGCACTTCAATGCAAATCTGGAATTGGTGGGTCAACTCTGCAAAACCCTAGACCGAGCAAGTGTTGGTTGTCTACCCACATCGGCATTGCCCATACACACTTGCAGGAGCTGATGGCACACACTTTCGTCACTCTGTTTGGTTTTTTTCTTCCGGACCAAGATTGACCAATTGTCCCTGAATGACATTTTCATGCGACCTAGGGCTTGACATATCTCGGCAACCGGAGGTCGGATTGACGAACCATCGAATCCGTTGGTCTCCTGGCATGCCATTACCCCTAGGTGGGCCTCTCCCTCGTGTCCTCGTGGCCCAATGACGCCGTTGTACAGTCATTTCCTAAACTAGTTTTTTGCCCAATGCACTTCAATGCAAATCTGGCATTGGTGGGTCAACTCTGCAAAAAACTAGACCGAGCAAGTGTTGGTGGTATACCCACGTCGAAATTGCCCATACACACTTGCAGGAGCCGACGGCACGCACTTTCGTCGCTCCGTTTGGTTTTTTGCTCCCGGACCAAGATTGACCAATTGTCCCTAAACGACATTTTCATGCGACCTAGGGCTTGACATATCTCGGCAACCGGAGGTCGGATCGACGAACCATCAAATCCGTTGGTATCCTAGCATGCCATTACCCCTAGTTGGCCCTCTCCCTGGTGTCCTCGTGGCCCAATGACGCCATTGTACAGTCATTTCCCAAACTAGTTTTTTGCCCAGTGCACTTCAATGCAAATCTGTCATTGGTGGGTCAACTTTGCAAAACCCTAGACCAAGCAAGTGTTGGTGGTCTACCCACGTCGGCATTTCCCATACACACTTGTAGGAGCCGACGGCACGCACTTTCGTCGCTCCGTTTGGTTTTTTGCTCCTGGACCAAGATTGACCAATTGTCCCTGAACGACATTTTCATGCGACCTAGGGCTTGACATATCTCGGCAACCGGAGGTCGGATCGACGAACCGTTGAATCCGTTGGTCTCTTGGCATGCCATTACCCCTAGGTGGCCCTCTCCCTCGTGTCCTCATGGCCCAATGATGCCGTTGTACAGTCATTTTCTAAACTAGTTTTTTGCCCAGTGCACTTCAATGCAAATCTGACATTGGTGGGTCAACTCTGCAAAACCATAGACCGAGCAATTGTTGGTGGTCTACCCACGTCGGCATTGCCCATACACACTTGCAGGAGCCGACGGCACGCACTTTCGTCACTCCGTTTGGTTTTTTGCTCCCGGACCAAGATTGACCAATTGTCCCTGAACAACATTTTCATGCGACCTAGGGCTTGACATATCTCGGCAACCAGAGGTCGGATCGACGAACCGTCAAACCCGTTGGTCTCCTGGCATGCCATTACCCCTAGGTGGCCCTCTCCCTCGTGTCCTAGTGGCCCAATGACGCTGTTGTACAGTCATTTCCTAAACTAGTTTTTTACCCAGTGCACTTCAATGAAAATCTGGCATTGGTGGGTCAACTCTGTAAAACCCTAGACCGAGCAAGTGTTGGTGGTCTACCCACATCGAAATTTCCCATACACACTTGCAGGAGCCGACAGCATGCACTTTCATCGCTCTGTTTGGTTTTTTGCTCCCGGACCAAGATTGACCAATTGTCCCTGAACGACATTTTCATGCGACCTAGGGCTTGACATATCTCGACAACCGGCGGTCAGATCGACGAACCGTCGAATCCGTTGGTCTCCTGGCATGCCATTACCCCTAATTGGCCCTCTCCCTCGTGTCCTCGTGGCCCAATGACGCCGTTGTACAGTCATTTCCTAAACTAGTTTTTGGCCCGGTGCACTTCAATGCAAATCTGGCATTGGAAACCCTAGACCGAGCAAGTGTTGGTGGTCTAACCACATTGGCATTGCCCATACACACTTGCAGGAGCCGACGGCACGCACTTTCGTCACTCCATTTGGTTTTCTGCTCCCGGACCAAGATTGACCAATTGTCCCTGAACGACATTTTCATGCGACCTAGGGCTTGACATATCTCGGCAACCGGAGGTCGGATCGATGAACCGTCGAATCCGTTGGTCTCCTGGCATGCCATTACCCCTAGGTTGGTCTCCCTCGTGTCCTAGTGGCCCAATGACGTCGTTGTACAGTCGTTTCCTAAACTAGTTTTTTGCCCAGTGCACTTCAATGCAAATCTGGCATTGGTGAGTCAACTCTTTCCAGTGCACTTCTTATAATCTGGTTTGTGGACCCACCTCATTACCAGACCTGGGATGTTTGTCATCAATAGCTAAAAAATATGTATCTCAAGTTACCATCAACCCTAGCGGATTATCATTGCCCAACTCAAGGGTGGTCTTCAAACGGAAAAGTAGAAACCTTCGGAGAATCTACAGTTTGGTGGAGCATTGTTATTGCCATTCAGCCACCCATGGCTAACAATTTACCTTGTGAAAGTTATTTTCTTAACTATTGTAAAGTTGCAAAGAATTTGAGATTTGATATGTGATTTATAGTTGTTTATATGTTAAATTTATGTCTATTGTCCTTTCTAATAATGTTTTATGTTGGGCTTTCCTATATATGTACATCTATAATTTGTACTCACGAACTTATGTTGGAAATATCGATCCTCTAAAGGTCCAAAGATGAACGATGGCAAGATACCAAGTTTGATCCTTTTGAGATACATGATGAGCATTATATGTTATATCAAGGTTCCATGTATTCCATTGAAATGTGATAATCATGTGCTGGGAAGAATTAAATACGTGATTGGATGAGAGTCCTCGTATATAATTAATGTTGTTGGTTGATATTTTGCTATGTATGCATGGCTATTTCCACTCCAATGAGTTATTTCAAACGTTTGATTAGGCTTGGTAATNTGTTGTTGGTTGAATCTTTTATGTAGTAATTTGATATTTTTCTATGTATGCATGGCTATTTCCACTCCAATGAGTTATGTCAAACGTTTGATTAGGCTTGGTAATGTACACAAATCTTTTGTTCTTTGGTGGGCCTCGCTATATACAATACAAATACAAACTTCTATATAGTGCACCAATGCAACTAGACACATAGCACATTAACTTGACTTGTAATTTATTTTTATTATATTACACTTCAACATTCACTTAACTTGTAATTTTATCATCCAAACTCACTACATTTAATTAGATGTATCCAATTAGTGTGCATGTCGTGAGTTCATTGAAACATTGTATTACATTGTATTTCATTGTATTGCACTTAGTTTGATTTAATTACACATGCAAGAACTTTGATGTAGTGCATTCATAAATAATAGATAATCCACACAATAGATTGACATAACAACATGTGGAAACCGAAGAACTCATAGGAAGTGAAATATATCATTCATTTATAAGTGAAATGTCAATGTACATGTATCAAAAATTAGATATATATCCAAAAGTACATGTCTCCGACAGTACATGTATCCAAAAGTACATATATATCCAAAACTATCCAAAAGTACATGTATCCAAAACTATCCAAGCCACTTGCACATGTATGAAAATGTACATATATTCTATAAGGCATGTATTAGAAATCAAGCTTCCTCTTGTTCTTTCTCGACTTTGATCCACTAGGCTCAGCTCTGGGATCAATGTGCGTCAGTGGAGCCAGACTCTGCAATACCATATCTCAATTAACTCAAAACCTATCAACATCTTGTTGGAAATTGAATGAAACAATTAGTCATCAATAGACATCTCACCTCAACGACATGCAGTGATAGCTGGAGTTCAGTTCCTTGTGTCACATATGGAGCCGTTGGTTCAACATCAATGATGGTCGGACTGGGGGGGGCAGGAGCTACTTCTTCTGTTGGTGGCTACAATCACCAAATGTTGAAGTAGTTACACATGCATGAGTAAACAATAAAATACAATAATAAACTATGTCTAGATAAACAACAATAATAAACTATATGTCTATATCAACTTAATGAGTTCAAATATCATCGAAGGATATACATTACCATGGTCTCAACCGTGGTAGAACCAAGGGGGGCAAGAACTGCTCCTGCTGCTGGTGCCTCGACTGTGGTCGAAACAGGGGGGGCAGGAACTACTCCTGCTGCTAGGGCCTACAATCACCAAATGTTGAAATAGTTAGACATGAATGAATAAACAATAGACAACAATAATAAACTATGTCAAGATTATGTTGAAATAGTTAGGTATACCTCGGTGTGACTAGCTGCCATTGATGAAGCAGCATCAACTGCTGCATCAACCATCGATGCTGGACTTTCCTCCATTAACTCCGGCTCCTGATGCAGTAAACATGCAAATCAAACATTAACAAAAGCAACTTATGCACCGGATTTCAAGTTAAGCAACAAATATCATCGAAGGATATACATTACCATGGTCTCAACCGTGGTAGAACCAAGGGGGTTAGGAACTGCTCCTGCTACTGGTGCCTCAACTATGGTCGAAACAGGGGGGGCATGAACTACTCCTGCTGCTAGGGCCTACAATCACCAAATGTTGAAATAGTTAGACATGAATGAATAAACAATAGACAACAATAATAAACTATGTCAAGATCACATTGAAATAGTTAGGTATACCTCGGTGTGACTAGCTGCCATTGGTGAAGCGGCATCAACTGGTGCATCAACCATCGATGCTATAATTTCTTCCGTTAACTCCGACTCCTGATGCAGTAAACATGCAAATCAAACATTAACAAAAACAACTTATGCACCGGATTTCAAGTTAAGCAACAAATATCATCGAAGGATATACATTACCATGGGCTCAGAAACTCCATGGCCGTGGGAAGCTCGAGTCTTTTTTGGAGTGGGCCGCCTCATGTACACACGACCCTTGTCCACAGAAGGCCTGGGAGGAGATTCATCTAGAGGCAATGGCCCAGATGCTTGGGTCGGTTCCTACAATCAGCAAGTGAACTCATGTAGTTAGATGTATGCATAATTCAACAAACATGTACATGTATTTAAAAAATGACAACTGTAATTGTTTACCATATTAAAATGTTTACCTAGGTACCATGATGTGTATCGTGGATCTCTCCACCCAGTGACGGATTTGGGATCTGCAAGTTTAATAATTGTAAATATTAGACCATAGATAGAATTAGTGAACTAACATGTAAAGTATGTGGAAATTAACAAATTATTGACAAGCATAATTGAAAAATTGAAATTTTAGAATGTTTACCTCAATAGAACCAGGTGGGCCTGTACCATCATGGATCCCTCCACCAACAAAGGGATCAGTCACTGCAATGCCATGCCCCAATCCAAAGTCTGGGGGGTCTCTGGCGTCAAAACGCAACAACTGCAAGTTTACGAAATTAATATATTAGCTCAAACTATATATATGTGTACAAAGAGGAAACTAAATGATGAATTTATTAAAATTAACCAGATCTACATACCTCACTCAAAAAACCACTGAACGCAACATCTGTGGAAATACCATAGCAGGGACGACCACACGATGTGCACTGGTGAGGATCAAAACTTTGCTAGGGATGTGCCGATGGTGGTGCACTGGGGGATGGTCCTCGTGGCCCAGTAGGTGGTGGTGGACCACTGGATGGTCCTGCACTATGTCTTGCATCCCCACCCATCTGCTGAAGAGTAGTGCTATGGCGAAGGACCACTCGTGCAAGTGTCAAAAAAGCATCCCATGTCTCAGCAACTACGCGAGTTGCAGGTGGGACATCTAGCCCATGCAATGGCACGCGAGGTGCAGGGATGGGGCGGTTAGGGTCTTGCACCCTCGCATTGGGTCGGTTTTGGGGCATCCCCCCACCGATCCCCTGAAAGTCCAAGTAAGAACAATAGTTCACGTGTTTATGCAACACGAACTCCGCATACAACTTTCAAAGGAAATACAGGGGCATTTCCCTGTTGTTATGCGGTGGCGAATCAAAGACCATATACCATCTATCCATCCAGTTATCGATAAATGGTTGGTATATTCACCACTCAATGGATATATGTGGCCGGTTTGCATTTGGGATTTCTCCAGTCTGAGGATCCCTGAATAATGCAAAAATTTTAGGCTTTGTTATTTTTAACTTTTTTATTGCCACATAATCTAGTCCATCCTCTTGTTCTCTTCTTTTCCTCTCCCTATATGATGTGATATCATATAATATATTAGTTGACTGTGCAATAGTATCAACAATAGCATCCATTGTGGATGCAAGTGAGCGGCGAATCTCATCGCCGCCACGAAAAGAATCACTTATGCCCCTTAAGCGGGAAAGCTCAATTAGAATTGCGGCATTGGGATCCATTGCAGCACCTGCAAAAAAAACATCAATAAGCAAATCATTAGAAACATATACATGGCATATAATGACGTCTCTTCAAAATTGAAATTGAATTAACTCAAACTCAAGTTAGAAATTTAATGACAAATTCACTTACATATATTTATTTAAACTTATGGTATTTTCCATACAACATCAAAAATCGGTATGTACAACAGCATTTAAGAGAGTTTTCAGGGGCCATATAGCCTATACATTATTTCCAAGTTGGGCCATACATGTGTATTTCTATTTGGGACTAATTTGGCATGGATTTCGAGGTTAGTTCAACGTGTACATAAGTTGTACAGTGTACAACATGATTTGGCACGATTTCCCTAGTTGGCACAAGTTTTTAGGTTTGTAATAAATGTTTTAAAATTCCATATTTCTTCTATATGGGCAGAATAATAGGGAATGCCATTATGAAATTGTCCATGGTTCTATAGCGAGTACGAGTTCTTTCATCACTTTTTGAAAAGATGCTTGTTTATGCTTCCAGTGATATTGAAAAGATGTTTGTTTATGCTTCCTAGATTCTAGTGAAAGTGGTTTTTTTCTAATGGTTATGGTTTTCACAATCTCTAGGAATTTTGGCTTGCTTGTAATTTTAAAGGCCTTAATTCAACTGTATGGCATATGATGTAGATTTTTAGGCAATATTTGGTTTGTTGGTGAATTTCTCTTGAAGGGTAGGCTCTTTTGGTCATGTAATTGTTTGGGTTATTGACTATTCTATTTTTTTTAATGTACTAGATAGTTTCATTTGATTAGATATAGAATAGCATCTAAATTTTTTTTTATGAGGGAAAAAGAAAATAAAAAGTTTAGTCTTCCTACATAATGCATGTCAATATGGTTTTTTCCAATGGCATTGCCTAGAAACATTTGTGTCAATTGTATGTGATAAATTTATGTGTTTAGTCTTGGGGAAGGCATTGGCATATCATCATCTTTGGTTGGTTAGTGTTTTGTCTATGAGATGGTTGTTTATTTTTTTATGGTTTTTATTGCATTTACAAATAAAAAATGGTAATTTAAGTATCTAATTGAAAAAAAAAGATATGGGTGAATGAATTACCTGTTAATATGACAATTCACCGGAGGATTTTTCTTCAAATGGAGGAATGGGCACTCTTCCACGCTCCTTCGGCACTCTTCCATGCTCCTTTTCGCGATACTGTTCGGTGAAAATGACTCTCGGGTGGGGGACTGTGTGTTTTTTATTTTTATTTTAAATTTACAAAATGCGCACACGTTATGGAACTACAAAACGCGTACGCGTTTTGTAGTTCTATAACGCGTGCGCGTTATTGTTGCCTAGCCTACATGTCTGCTGACATGTCAGGCTCGGATTTACTATTCCAAGTGCTATGGAAGAGGAGCGCGTTCTTTTTCTATGTAACGTGAGCGTGTTCCTAAAAAGTGAAATTGCATCTAAAAGGTCCCTCAACTTCTTGCACACACCCAAAAATGACATATTTAAACAAGAGTTTGGAGTTTGTTTTTCGTTTTGCTTGAGCACTATTTAAGATTGTTTTACATTTTCTTTTTATTTATGGATTATTGAAACATTAGTGTATATTTAAACAGGTGCACGCAATGTCAATGGATTCATTTTTACCTGATGCAGTAATCATTTTAACTTACTTATAAGGTGGAGGGTTTGGAAAAGAAAGGTAAAATTTTTCTAAAGCCAAAATTCCCACCTATGGTTTTTATGCAAAGAGGTTCAAAATACAAATTTATTTTTGCAACAACCATGCAAAATTAGAATTGTAATTGCCCTTTATTTGAAAGAAAAATTTTAGAATCAAACCAAGAGATTGCAAATGAGTTAACACCTTACTCTAGAAAAGATTAAATTGAACCAACCTTAAACTACTAAAAACAACCACACATCAAGCTCTTCATAACATTTGTTTTACTAGAATTTTTTTCAGTTCATAACATTTACTTTACATTCCATTTTTTTCTTTTTAACCTTTCTTTACAACTTCCAAAATAATTACTAATATTATATATTTAATTTATAAGATTATGTATATATAATTTAGTACGGTCAAAAAACAAAACACGACATAAGTTCTTGATAACTTTAATGAAACAATATTTTGTGACGGTCACACTACCAATATTTTGTAATGTTCACTCTGCCAAAGGAAAAGACTTTGAAAAAACAAAACACCGACATAAGTTTTTGATAACTTTAATGAAACAATATTTTGTGACTATCACACTACCAATATTTTGTAATGTTCACTCTGCCAAAGGTGAACATGGAAAAAACTTTGAAGAAAAAAAGTTATTCTATTACCTATATACTATTTCCTTGATGAAACAACCAATGGTATCTATTTTATTTCTTAAGTACTTGATATCTTTTAACGCGGCAAACAATATGATGTGCCTATAAAAATATACATATTCATTTTTTTATCAACCTGGAAACCCAGCCTTAACACCTTCTCTTAGGCAACTGTTTTATGGGACATGGAAAAGACTAAAGAGGAATCCAACAATAACTTTAATGACACAATATGTTGTGATTATGATTGTGAGAACCTCATGGGACACTGAAAAGACAAAAGAGACGAATCCAACCATTTTATTTTCAAAGATTTTCAAAATAGAGTAGCTTTCACTTTACCATACATAATTAGTTGGACACAAAATATTTTCTCTAGATAGTAGCTTTCACTTTACAATATAATATGAGTTAAAACAAGCTGCAGTCAGCTTTTAGGAGGCAAGGTTCTTCTTCGGGTTTACAGCAGGCATTGTAGCCAGGAGTCGACAGTCGCAAAACACCATGGGAGAAACCAGCTTTGTTACGATTGCTTTTTCATAAATCGAATTCCATGGTTGCTGATAATTGGAAATGTTCAATGTCTCAATTATCTCGAGTCCGTCTATGAATCTAGGTAAGATATAATGAAAGTAAGCAATAGACAATTACAATTGGCTAAATTTATTGAAAATGCTAAAATTTTAATTATAATGAATATTTTTTACAATAAACAATAAATAAAATGTAAGGTAACAATTATGATTTTATACTGACCCAGTTTTGATATTCAGAGAGGAAGTGCAGCTGTTATACCATGTTTAAAATCTAAAAACACAAATCTGTATTTGATTTAGTTAGTTGAATTTGTTTTGTACCATTACAAATTAGTTGAATATATTTAAAAATAAAGTTTATATTTTAATTTAAATATATTTATAAATAAAGTTTAAGAAATCAGAATGAAATTTATTTAAGAAAATGTTTAGATTTTAATTTAAATATATTTAAAAATGGAATTTAAGAAAGCACGATGGAATTGGGATCACTTAAAATAAAAATAAAAAATATAATAGGATAGTTGTTAGTTTATAAGTCTATAGTATTATGTTTGTCTTATATTTACAGCTACTTTATTATCTGCAATCACCTAACAATTTATTTTAAATTAAGGGTAAGTTATAAAAAGAATTATTAAAATAAATTTATAAATCTATATATATAAAAATATTTAATATATAATGAAAATTTTAAATACCGGTTAATAATGACTTTATTAAAATTATCTACCCGTATTAAAAATGGTAAATTCAACTTATATTACAGAATATATAACTAAAAATTTATATATATTTATTTTTATAAATTATTATTTTAATTAATTAATTTAAATTGTTTTTTTAAGTACTCAAGTGAATAGTTTAGAGTTTAAATAGTTACATGTTGAGTAAAATTTTCCGTGACATCCTATTAAGTGAATTAAGCAATGATCAGATTTTTTTTACTTTTTCTGGATGCTATGGATAGTATGTTAAACTTATGTCTATGTGTTGCTGAAGTTTGCTCAGTTACAAAGATGCTCTGTAAATGATGTCTTTTGATTCTCTTGAATAACAAAGGCTGGTATTTTTTCCTTAAAAAAAAGAATTAAGGGATCTCGTTTTGGGTTGATTATAAGTTTCTTCTATTTATTAATACTTTAAGATAGCATCAATGTTTTTCTATGTAGATCTTATTTGATTCTAATATTTATATTTAGGGTTTTAGGAGTTGTAATAATATTATATTATCTAAAGGGTTTATATTATTTAGTTTATATAGACTAGATATTACATCAATACTACATATTTATATTATAACAATAGATTGAAATCTAATATTCATGTATCCTGTAATAAATAGGATGAATATTTTGTAGATGTGTTCTATTGATATATAGTAAATATAGTATATTTATACTAGAAATATGAATTATAGATTTAGATCATAATTAATTTTGAAAATGTCGACTAAAGAAGATCTAGGAAACTTGAAACAATAGGAAATATACAGTTCATGTAGTAATACATTATACATCTTTAGAAATAAATGATTCAATCTATTAGGTGCAATATTTAAGTATAACATTACTAAGCTAACTGAAACCAACTAGAATTTAGATTTGTCTAATTTCGATATAGGATTTAAATATATTCTACAACGTTTAAAAACATGAAATGTAAAACTCGTACCAACGCTTGGAAAACAAAAGTAGAGAAGTTCTTCCTCCCAACCAACTCCGAGAGAATCCAAATTACTTAATCTAGAACCCCCGAGCTTCTTTGTTGAACCACAAGAGAAAAATATTTCGATGCGTCATCTCTTGCATTTCATAGATGTTAATCTCCATCCAATGCTAGCCTCTTGCTGCTCATGGACATACTGATATATAGTATTTTTCCTAGGACTTGGTCATTTATGACCCTCCTCCTCTTTAGCACTCAAGTAGGAGTTGTGGTGTGATTTTTGGGGATGATGCCTCCTGCATCATGATTTGTCACTCAATGGATTCTGCCACTTGTCTTTTCCTCTTGTGGTTCAACAAAAACTCTTCAATAGCTATATCAACTTTTGTTCCCCTTCAACATATTTTATTAAATAAAATAATAAATAAAATATTTTTCTAGCATAATTAATAAAAATTATTAATTCACAGGGTATTACAATTTTGAAAATGAACCTTGTTAACTTTTACAATCTCTTCAAATTATTTTTCCTTTGACCCATGAGAAAGACCAATTGGCCAAATTGTATTTACACATTTCTTAAAATTGCCAAATGTGAAAGAACTTAGGGTTAATATGCCCATCTTCCAACCATTTACTAGATCTACTTTTGAGACCCCATTCTACATCATTTTTTTCTAAAATCTCCTTTTTATCCTCGACGGTCTTTAAATCTAGAAACTCTTCATCATCTGAAGACCCTATGACATTGTTTTCAAAAATAGTGGTTATGTTTTTCTACGTTTTCTAGGAATACATTATTTTTTTCCTTTTTCATCTTTGTGCTTCCTAAACTAACTTCTTATCTTGTTTGAAATTGGAGACAAATTGAATCATAACTTAATCTTATCAACACAGATCATAAAATTTTATTTTTTATAGTAAGAAGTCTAAAATATTCCTTAGCCAACCAATCATTATTAGATTTAAAAGGAAGTGGAGGTTTTCTATCTTCATTTTCTAATTGTACAAGAATAAGTAGATGATCATATAAGCCATTGTTTCATACCCAATAGTTGTATCTTTCAACCTCCTCTGCCAATTTTTCTATCATTAAGAATGCATCCATCATCTTAGAGATGCTTGCTGTTGCATGTTAGCACGCAAACTTGCATCTTAAAATTGAATTCCTAAAATTAATGATAGCTTATGGGCAACTAATAGGGAGGCCATTTTCACCACACCTAACCTTTTTTTTGTCTATTTAGGTTATCTCTTTTGTAGATCAAAGGTGTAATCCCTAGAGTAGGATTCCTAGAGTTTAATAATGAAGTACATGGTGAAAATGAAGAGTAACTTTAGAGAAACAAAGTGTTTTGGTTTTTGTAAAATATAATAGTCACGATGGAATTAGAGACTAGTGTTCTATACAATGGGAAAATGGGGTCAATCAAGGATAACATTAGCCTTTCTTTCGGAATATTAGAAAGGGAAAAGGACACAATGCACAAAACTAGTTTCTATGTAGTGGATGGGTTGATTTTAAAAATCACACAAAAGGAAATTTCTAGAGAGAAAAAAATATTCAAATGGACTCATCAAAGAAAGTTACATTAAAACAAAAAAAAATTAGACACAAAATATGCTTCTAAATTACACTTGCAATTTATAACAATCACATAAAAGATAGAAAGACTAATACTACATTACCTCAATTCCATTAACAATTTGAAGATCCATTAACCAACAAAGTACATCAGCAACATGAAAACCCTTTAGTAAGAACTACCATCAACCATCATACATCCCTATTGAGTATCCCTTGTCCATCAAACTCAATACCTCATATCGTTGTCCCTTGATTTTCCCTTTGCTTCCCATCCACCACTTTTACATGAAATGTAATCAAATATATCGTGAATATTTGTATTGTCATATAACATAATTAATCCCCCTTGACCCCTTAATACAAGGAAATATGTTTTTTTCATTTTTGTATCATATTTTATTCCTCAATGTAAATAGACATAAATTTTTTGAGTTATCTATTAAGGTCATACAAAGAGTGTGCAAAGAGAATTTAAATGATTGATAAATGCATTTATGTAGTGAATCGATAACTTAACCTCTCTCAAAAAAATGAGATATTTAAACAAGAGTTTGGTGTTTGTTTTTTTTCTTGAGTAGGATTGAAGATTGTTTTACATTTTTTATTTATTTATGGATTATTGAAACAATAGTGTACATATTTAAACACATGCACACAATGTCAATGGATTTATGTTTACGTGATAATCATATTTAGGAAAGATTCTTTTACATTTTTTTTTATATTTATGGATTATTGAAACAATCGTGTACATATTTAAACACATGCACACAATGTCAATGGATTTATGTTTACGTTATAATCATATTTAAGGTTGAATTGTAGTTCAAGATTTTACATAATGAAGAGGAATAATGCCTTTCAAAGTGATATGTGAGAAACCTTTGTTCCACATAGCATTTTGAGTCATATTTTATCTTTCATTTTAAATACACAAGAGTCCCATTCTATGTTTCTTCTTGTAGCCTTTATCATGTTTCCTCTTGTACCTTTTTCAAGTTCTTAGAGCACTTCTTGAACCTTTCATAAAAAATTCTCTTGGCTGTAAGTTCATACTAGTAATTTTCAATATCACCATCTTCACTTAATTGATTGCTAGATTATCAAAGCAATGCTCTAACATCAACTTGTAGTATGCATGTATTTAGTATGACACTATCAACTAGAAAATAGGATAGTAGCAAAGCTTAAATTAACATAAATAAATGGTAGAAAAATAGATTAGGGGTGCATACCCAAGTATGTTGCACCTACATATCTTAATAGGAATGAGGAAAATGTCTCCAGTAAAACTTTGATTATATTATTAAGTGTTCAAGAATTACAAATGAGGATTATATTATTAAGTGTTAAATAATTACAAATGAGGAGGAACTCGTAGTTATACAAAATAGAGAGGAACCCTAATTTTAATCCTAATTTACCAATAGGAATAATTAGACACTTATTAAATTAAAGTGGCATTTTACAAAGGTTTAAATAGGATCCTTGATGAGTAAAGAATTATTACCAAATTATGATCTTGCATATAAAATACATCATATATATAGAATCAAAGAACACAATAAAAATGGTGTGCCTAACTACACAACATACATATTTATCTAAGAATGCAACTTTATTTAAGGTGCATAAAAATATTTAAAACAAAGGAACTACAACTATCATTGAAACAAACAAAGCGTCATCCTTACAAATATAACTTACTTTGATTAAAGAAAACATTAATTAAAGATATAATATTGACTTCTGGAAACTTTTTGAAGAAAGGTGTACATCACTTGGATCATTCTATAATAGAGGATTGCATCTATATTTTGTTAAATGAGGGGGCAAGTTGTAGCAACAATATACATATGTTTCCTTTTACTTATTAAAGGCATGGACATATTTTTAAAAACATTGTTATATAATATATTCAAATCATTGTGAGGTCAACCATATATTGTTTTATTTAAATGATTTGATTATGCTATCTAAAAATAAGGTTATTTTTCAATGAGATGATGTTGTTGGTGAGGGTCTCTCGCATGTGATAAATTAACACCACAAGGTGGATGCTTTCTCCAAAAATGGTTTGTATACCTACAATAATTGTGTGACTCGTTTCCACTATATTGCTTGTCGATTAAACTATGTTTTAGTGATTTATCATTTCTGATATAACCCACAATTATCTACAATATATGTCTATCTCCATAGGTTATATTAGGTCATTGGCCCATCCTTCTCTTTTCTTTGAAAGGGATATACTAGTTTTCCACATTGATGAGATTTATCTATGTAGCTTCACAACTGTAAAATGCATGTATTTCAACAAATGTCAAAGTATCTCTAGATGCACATTAAGATCTAGAATAAATTAATATTGTGCTATATGTTTTAGAGGAGGAACATATGTATAAAAACATCACAACTACACATTTACCAAATAACAATGAATCATTGAGTCCCTAGGTCAAAAATGAGATATTAAGATACTTATAAGGTGCAGGGTTTGGAAGAGAAAGGTAAAAATTTTTTAAAGCCAAAATTGTCATATATGGTTTTTAAGCAAAGAGGATCAATATACAAATTTATTTTTCCAAATAACCATGTAAAATTAGAATTATAATAGAATTCGCTTTATTTAAAAGAAAATTTTTAGAATCAAACCAAGAGATTACAAATGAGTTAACACCATACTCTAGAAAAGATTAAATTAAACAAACCTTAGACTACTCAAAAATGATCACACATCAAGCTTTTCATAACATTTATTTTACTATAATTTTTTTCACTTCATAGCATTTATTTTACATTTTATTCTTTTCTTTTTGACCTTCTTTTACAACTTCTAAAATATTTACTAATAATATTATATTTAATTTATAAAATTATAACTTCAAAAATATTTACTAATATAATTTATAAGATTATGTATAAATCATTTCGTACTGTCAAAACAGAACACTGCCACAAGTTCTTGATAACTTTAATGAAGCAATATTGTGTGACTATCACACTACCAATATTTTGTAGTGTTCACTCTACCAAAAGTGAACACGGAAACTTTGAAAAAAAAGAGGTTATTCTATTACCTATATACTTGTTTTGTTATGAAACAAACAATGGAAATAATATCTTTTAACGCAACAAACAATATGACGTGACTATAAGAATATACATACCCAGCCTAAACACCTTCTCTTAGGCAAGGGTTTTGTGGGACATGGAAAAGATTAAAGAGGAATTCAACGAAAACTTTAATGCGAAAATATGCTGTGATTCTTATTGTGAGAAGGTCATCGGACACTGAAAAGACTAAAGAGACGAATCCCTCCGTTTTATTTTCAAAGATTTTCAACATAGAGTAGCTTTCACTTTACCATACATAATTACTTGGACACAAAATATTTTGTGTAGATAGTAGCTTTCACTTTATAATATAATATGACTTAAAGTAACTGCAGTCACCATTTAAGATGCAAGGTTCTTCTTCGGGTTTACTGCAGGCATTATAGCCAGGAGTGGACACTCGCAAAGCACTATGGGAGCCAGCTTGATATCATGCATGCTTTTGTATTGATTTAAGTTTTGATATTATTAAGGTTTTTAATTACACCAAAACTCTAAATGTAGATAAACATCTGAAACTAAGCACAAGACCTTATTATCAATAATATTTAGAGAGAAAGTGCAGCTGTTATACCATGTTTAGAACTTAAAAAATGAAATCTGTAATTGATTTAGTTAGTTAAATTTGTTTCTGTATCATTACAAATTAGTTAAATATATTTAAAAATAAAGTTTATATTTTAATTTAAAGTTTATATTACTAAGTGAATTAAGGGATCTCGTGAATAGTTTAGAGTTTAAATGATTACATGTTTTTCAAAAATAGTTTAGAGTTTAAGTGAATTAAAAGATTTAGTTAAAAGGATTTAGTTTTTTTTTTATTATAAGTTTTTATTTATTTATGAATACTTTAAGATAGCATCATTTCTTTTTCGATGTAGATTGTATTTGATTCTAATATTTACATTTGGGTCTTACGAATTGCTATGATGTTATATTATTTAAAGGGTTTTTATTGTAATTATCAACTAATACAAATATATATTATTGAAATATATTGAGTCTATACATACTAGATACTACAGACTTATATTATAATAATAAATTGAAATCTAATATTGTTGTATCATGTAATAAATAGGATGGATATTTTGTAGATGTGTTCTATTGATATACAGTAAATATCATATATCTATATCAGAAACAGGAATTATAGATTTAGATGATAATTAATTTCGAAAATGTAGACTAAAGAAGATCTAGGAAATTTGAACCAACAAGAAATATGCACTTCGTGTAGTAATACACTATACATCTTCAGAAACAAATGATTCAATCCATTAGGTGCAAGATTCAAGTATAACAACAGTAAGCTAACTAAAACCAACTAGAATTTAGATTAGCCTAATTCAGATATGGGATTTAAATATATTCTACAACATTTAAAAACATAAAATGTAAACCTCGCACCAATAGAAAAGGAAATTTCTAGAGAGAAACAAAATTTCAAATAGAATCAACTAAAAGAGTTACATTAAAACACAAGATTTTTACACACAAAATATGCTCCTCAATTACACTTCCAATTTATAACAATCACATAAAAGATGGAAAGACTAATCCTACATTACCTCAATTCCATTAACAATTTGAAGATCCATTAACCAACAAAGTACATCAGCAACATGAAAACCCTTTAGTAAATAACTACCATCAACCATCCTACATCCCTATTGAGTATCCCTTGTCCATCAAACTCAATACCTCGTGTCATTGTCCCTTGATTTTCCCTTTTCTTCCCCTCCACCACTTCTACATGAAATGTAATCAAATATACCATGAATATTTATATTGTCATATAACATATAATTAATCCCCCTTGGCCCCTTAATATAACCAAATATGTTTTTTTTCATTTTTGCATCATATTTTATTCCCCAATATGAACGAACATGATAGGATATTTCCTACCAATTGACCACCCCCCTGCCCTTGAATAAATGAAATGCATAGAATAAAAGAAAACAACAAAATGGTTATACAAATGAACACACCACATATACTTGTAGTGGAGACCCTTAATTAGGAAAGACAATATTGGCTGATTTTATTTGGGATATCTATTAGGGTCATGCAAAGAGTGTGCAAAGAGAATTTAAATGATTGATTAATGCATTTATGTAGTGAATCGATATCTTGACCTCTTTGAAAAAATGACATATTTAAACAAGAGTTTGGTGTTTGTTTTTCTTTTATTGAGTACTATTGAAGATTGTTTTACATTTTTTATTTATTTATGGATTATTGAAACAGTAGTGTACATATTTAAACACATGCACAGAATGTGAATAGATTTATGTTTACGTGATAATCATATTTAGGGTTGAATTGTATTTCAAGGTTTTACATATAGAAGAGGCATAATGCCTTCCAAAGTGATGTGTGAGAAACTATAATATCCTGAATTTTTGGCCTAACACTTGATATTTTATTTTGATATATCAGGTCGAAGACCCCACTAAATATAAACATGATGATTTGTTTAATGTATTGTGCGTAAGCCAATTGTTGATGATATATATATAGATATGATTGTTTGTGTTGGGCCTGGACCCTAAAGCACATGATCGATGAGATGTTTTATGTTGAGTGAGAAGCTCTGGAGCACATGGGTAATTAATGCTTTTTGTTGAGCAAGGAGCTCTGGAGCACATGGGTAATTAATGTTTTGTGTTGAGTGAGGAGCTCTCGAGCACATGAGTACTTACATTTGTGTTGAGGGAGAAGCTCTGGAACACATAAAAAGATAATATTTGGAAGTGTTGGGTGTAAGCCTTGGAGCCTTCCATGTTGATGTTGAGCATAAGCTCTGGAGGATCGGATTCTTGGCCATTGTATCCCTAGGTGTATCATACAAGTGCATCCTAGAATTAGTGTTGAACGAAAGCTATGGAATTGCACTCATTAGAGGAAATTTTAAATCAAAATGGGCCTCCTAAAAAAATTAATAAAATAATAGTTAAAATAATAAAATAATATTGATTAATTTTGGAGGAAGAAAATAAAAAACTACTTTTCTGTTTGGATGCAGAATTAAATTCCGCATCCAACGACTACCCACTCAGCATACTTTTGACGGACCCGTCTACGCCAAAAACAAGAAATATGTGAAAAAATGTGATTATGATGTCATCATGATGTTTCTTGATTTAAGTGTCCCTTTGACTAAAAAGTTTGTCTATAAAGTCTCAAGCCAAGGAAAGGCTTGGGGTGTTGATCTATCATTTTGGAGGAGTCATTATTCTGCCTATTTTACTCTCAAGTGAATTCTTGGAGAACAATTTTCCTGCAAGGAAAAGGAGAGCTGATCCATAACTGATATACTAGTTAGGAAACCCTACCTTAGGAGCTCTGAGCTACTTTCATGTTGGAATCCAGCTCGAGGGGATCCAGATTGAAACCAGGAATGGTTCTGGGTCATGATTGGGTGGAACGTGGTAGTTCCCAAGTGATTTGGCGATCTAATATAGAGGTCAGATCTTCCTATGAAGTTTTAATGCTTGTTATTTAAGTGTGCAGGTTCAGTCATTAAAGGAGCTTAAAAAATTATAGGTATAAGATCCTAGTCTACCTATTTCAATTTCTAGCATAAATTATTGGCTCAATTAGATCAAGGTTCATATTATATCTCCTTACCCTATGTATTTGTTTCTCTGTTTAAATATTTCAGGGTTTACAGTTTTATAGTATAACCCTAGGCTGTAATTTTTTCTTATGTAGATTTATCCATGATTTATTCTTTTAGATTACTTATGGAATTTAATTCATGTATAAATTTTTATTAAGGGTTTGCACCTTAGTTTTCATTCCTGTATAATTTTTCCTCTTAAATCTGTATTAATTACAAACCATGGGTACTTAACTTAGTGAACCTCTCACATAGGACGTGTGATCGTGGGATATTAAAGAATACCCTTAATTTCGAGAGATATTGATCCAAACTCTTTTTGTTGAAACCCCCTCCCAATACTTAAAACCTCCTCCCCACCCGTTTTTATACCTCAATCCTTATAAACCACCTTACCCACCCCCACCTTAAACCCCTCATTCCCACAATACCTGTAATATGTTGGTTCGATTTTTGATAATTTTAAAACCGACAATACGAACTAACATGATAAGATATTGGTCAACAAGTGAAGCCCTTGTGTTACAAACTAGGTCTTATTTCACATCTACTACCTATCTATTCTTTTGGGTCTGTATACTCTACTGACATATTCCATTTGTCAGCAGAGGCATGTTTTAGATTTAAATAAACTAGTTTAGAGGTAAGTATTACAACTTACAACCTAGATAACCTAAGATATTATCTACAAGCTAAATTGCTACACACACACACACACACACACACACACACACACACATATATACATCAATAGACATAAATAGAATTATGAGTCTAATCAACTAAGTAAAGACTATAATTATTTCTAAGATAAATAAACCAGTAAAGACCTTTCAAGTTCTACATATTTAAATACAAGCTAGATACTAAATCATTCCATTAAAAATAACATCATCATAAACAATGAACATAGTAAGTATCGTGACCATTCTTTGGTCCAAGATCAAATCTCTTTTCACTATTTAAAATCCACAGTCCTAAATATTTTAATAAACAACATCATCATTTGTATGCATAAATAATTTAAAGTCGGATCTAATATTTCTCACAGTGATCACCTAATAATAACCAAGTAATATTTGAAACCCTTAAATTACACAGAGGTCATAGTATTGACCCTTGTGGGTATACAAATCCAAGTTGCAGGCCTTAATAAATACCACATCAAAAAACACATAAGCAGTAATCAATTATATAACCATGCCTGCATTCCATATAAAAAATTAAAATAATGAAAATTATATTAATACACAAGAATCATTTTCTTTACAACCCTCATTATAATCTTTAGAAATAGTCCCAAGTTTTTATTCAAGCAACGACAAGGATTTGAATCATGTAGGGTCGTTTTATATTTATCAGAGCCATTGTACACACATAGTCTATGCGGGCTACAATAATAACATCACTACTCTATGACAAGGTTGTGAGACTCTCGTCTCTGCACCCTATGATGTAACCACGACCTCAACCACATAAAATAAATACACAGTCCCCTAATCTAAAACCATGTCTACAATGAAATCTATAGCGACCCTGTCAACCAAGGGTTTACACCCACGGTGTATTTATAAATCCACATTACATATTAAAAACCAAATCATGAATCCTAAACCTTCTACGTTGTCACAAGTGCCATGGAAGGGTGCTCATACCATTCATGGAATGGCCCCAAGCCATTGCTGTCACTATCGTTTCCATTCATTCAACTATTAACAATAATGGACGTAACAATACACAAACTCATCGTGAAGGATGAATTCCATATGTAAAACCAAGGTTTAAATAACCACAATGCATTAATAAAAATGCAGGATGGATTCATACACACAGTACTGTTTAATAACCATGGCTTTAAGCCCCAATTCAAATTATGAATTACATAAACAAAATGCAGAGTCTAATAAAGTCCCAAGGTTCCCCATTCGCTACTAACAACAGCCTTATTATTTTATAAACCCATACCTTGCTTACACAGGCCCGAAGGAGAAATCGAAATCCCACGGTAAAACCCAAACAACAACGTGATAACCAAGTCTTACCCATAAGGCTGAGAGATGACAAGTGTGGGTCGTTTAACAGGCTTCATGTGCACCTATGGTATCACCCACGAACCAGTTGCAAAACCTTGAGCCATGAAGCTCCACGCTAACCTTGTCACCTGTAACCACAAACAAAATGATGAGGATGAGAAGTATGCAATTGATAAGACATGAAACAAACATCAAACACTCCCATTGAAACCAACAAAGCATACCTTCATTAACCAAGGTGTCACCCCCATCCACTGCGCAAAGCCAAGACCAAACCATCAACAAGCCAAGTGAAATGACCAAGTCATTCATGGAGCCAAGCCCTAAGCTTGGGATGCCCGAAATCTCGAGACGCGTTAATGGCACCTACCTTGTATCCATTATCAACCCAAAACCCACATCTCCATAGTTTACAAATGTTACATTATCGTGGTCTCCATTTCCATGCACGGCCTTAAACCCCATCGCATAAGTTTTCAACCATATGTTATAACTCGCCACCCAATGCTAATACAAGGTATAGTATAATGTTTAGTCCATGCATTATATACGCTAACCCAAATTCAATTCACAATGTACAAAGTATAGCATGTGTTAGGTATCGTTTAGACCATAGGTTAAGCCTTAAACCCTTGCTCTCCATTTTTCCTAAGCATTAAGCTTAGAACCATGGAATATGAAATATGCCACGGTAGTATTCGTCTGAATAAAATCAATGATTTGGCAATTAACCAAGATTATAACCTGCTAATAGAAATAAAAGATAGGTTGATACTCATATTAACATAAGACATAAAATACAAATAGGATAGGATAAGAGTTAAGAGGTCAGTAATTACCTAATGATAAACAATAGGTGCTTAATTGAACAGGCTTCATATTTTACGAAACAAATTTATCATCGCTAGGTAGACCTGCACGAAATCAAGTTAAAAGGTGCCTTAGTTCAAACATAACTAAGTAATCCTAGTAGACAAGTGAACACTCTACCTCTCAGACCGTCATGGGAGAACTAGTCCCATCACTCCACTGAATTTAGCTCCAGAAACAGAGTTAAGCTAGAACCATATAAATAACAAGTAAGACTATGCAGAAATGGATGAAGCATATAATCGAGTAGGGACACATACACCATAATGTATAACCATAAGAATAATGTAGCAAACACACATTGTGGAATTGTAAGTAAAATACAATAATATTCACAACTAAAAGTAAGATGATAGAACGTAAGAACATTTTACGACCAAACAATGGTACATCCATCGTACGTTATATTTTGCAAGTTCAATAATGTTCTGCATAGGTAGTTTTTAATAGCCTAATAAAAAAAAAATTCAATTTTTGGGGACATTACAAAAACCTTTGTTCCACATTGCATTTTGACTCCTATTTTGTCTTTCATTTTAAATACACAAGAGTCCAATTCTATGTTTTTTCTTGTAACCTTTACCATGTTTCCTCATGTAACCTTTTCATGTTCTTAGAGAACTTCTTGAACCTTTCATAAAAAATTCCCTTGCTTGTAAGTTCATACTAGTAATTTTCAACATCACCATCTTTGCTTAACTAATAGCTAGGATATCAAAGCAATGCTCTAACATCAACTTGTAGTATGCATGTATTTACTATGACACTACCACCGCAACTAGAAAATAATTTGGAAATAACACTCAGAAAATAGGATAATAGCAAAGCTCACATTAACATAAATAAATGGTAGAAAAAGAGATTAGGGGTGCATACCCAAGTATGTTACACCTACATATCTTAATAGGATTGAGGAAAATGTCTCCAATGAATCTTTGATTATATTATTAAGTGTTAAAGAATTACAAATGAGAAGGAACTCATAGTTATACAAAATAGAGAGGAACCCTAATTTTAATCCTAATTTACTAATAAGAATAATTAGACACTTATTAAATGAAAGTGGCATTTTACAAAGATTTAAATAGGATCCTTGATGAGTAAATAATTATTATGAAATTATGATCTTGCATATAAAATACATCATGTATATAGAATCAAGGAACACAATAAAGATGGTGTGCCTAACTACACAACATACATATTTATCCACGAATGCAATTTTATGTAATGCACATAAAAATGTTTGAAACAAAAAAACTACAACTATCATTGAAACAAACAAACGGTCATCCTTACGAATATAACTTACTATGATTTAAAAAAAACATTAATTAAACATATAATATTGACTTCTAGAGACTAGAGACTAGAAGAAACATGTACATCACTTGGACCATTCTATAGTAGAGGATTGCAGCTTTATTTTGTTAAATCGCCACGCAAGTTGTAGCAACAATATATATATGTTGACTTTTACTTACTAAAGGCATGGACATATTTTTAAAACCATTGTTGTATAATATATTCAAATCTTTGTGAGGTAAACCATATATTGTTGCAAATTATTTAAATGAGTTGATTATGCTACATGAAAATAAGTTTTTTTTCAATGAGATGATGTTGTTGGTGAGGGTCTCTCGCATGTGATAAATTAACACCACAAGGTGGATACTTTCTCCAAAAATGGTTTCTATACCTGCAATAATTGTGTGGGTGGTTTCCACTATATTGCTTGTTGATTAAACTATGTTTTAGTGATTTCTCAATTCTTATATAACCCACAAATATCTACTATATATGTCTCTCTCCATCGGTTATATTAGGCCATTGGCCCATCCTTCTCTATTGTGAGTTGTAGATCACACACAAATATCTTTGCTTTGAAAGGGATATACTAGTTTTGCACATTGCTGAGATTTATCTATGCAGCTTCACAACTCTAGAATGCATGTATTTCAACAAAAGCCAAAGTATCTCTACATGCACATTAAGATCTAGAATAAATCAATATTGTGCTATATGTTCTAGAGGAGGAACATTTGTATAAAGACATCACAACTATAGACTTACCAAATAACAATGAATCATTGAGTCCCTAAGTCAAAATGAGATATTAACTTACTTATAAGGTGCACGGTTTGGAAGAGAAAGGTTAACTTTTTCTAAAGCCAAAATTTCCATATATGGTTTTTAAGCAAAGATGATCAAAATACAAATTTTTTTTTCCAAACAACCATGTAAAATTAGAATTGTAATAGAATTCCCTTTATTTAAAAGAAAAAATTTAAAATCAAACTAAGAGATTGCAAATAAGTTAACACCTTACTCTAGAAAAGATTAAATTGAGCTAACCTTAGACTACTAAAAGAAAACCACACATCAAGCTCTTCATAACAGTGGTTTTACTATACATTTTTTCACTTTATAGCATTTAGTTTACTTTCCATTTTTTTCTTTTTGACCTTCTTTTACAACTTCCAAAATAATTACTATTTAAGTTTTAAGATTATGTATAAATAATTTCTTACTTTCAAAACAAAACATTGGCATAGGTTTTTGATAACTTTAATGAAGCAATTTTGTGTGACTGTCACACTACCAATATTTTGTAATGTTCACTCGACCAAAAGTGAACATGGAAAAGACTTTGAAAAAAAAATAAAAAATTATTTACCTATATACTTGAGTTCTTTGATGAAACAAACAATGGTATCTATTTTATTTACTAAGTACTTGATATCTTTTAACGCAATAAACAATATGACGTGACTATAAAAATATACATACTCAATTTTTTTATCAACCTGGAAACCCAGCGCCGACACCTTCTCTTCGGCAACTGTTTTATGGGACATGGAAAAGAATAATGAGGAATCCAACGATAACTTTAACGACACAATATGCTGTGATTGTGATCGCGAGAACCTCATGGGACACTGAAAAGACTAAAGAGACGAATCCATCCATTTTATTTTCAATTATTTTCAACATACAGTAGCTTTCACTTTACAACACATAATTAGTTGGACACAAAATATTTTCTCTAGATAGTAGCTTTCACTTTACAATAAATATAATATGAGTTAAAGCAAGCTGCAGTCACCATTTAAGATGCAAAGTTGTTCGGGTTTACAGCAGGCATTGTAGCCAGGAGTGGACACTCGCAAAGCGCCATGGGAGAAGCCAGCTTTGTTACGATTGCTTTTTCATATATCGAATTCCATGGTTACTGATAATTGGAACTGTTCAATATCTCAATTGTCTCGAGTCCGTCTTGTGTGTTAGTGCGTTCAATTTTCAGAGTACAATTTGCAGCGCTACTGCTTGATTGTGGGCCTGGAAGATGGCATTGATGACATTGTTCAGATAGTGGGCATGGAACTTTTATCCCATTTCTGGATATTGCAAGATGATTTGCCTTTCCAGAGTAGTTGTCGTTCTTGGAATGGGAGGGGTGGGGAAGATTATGACTGTTGGGAAAATTTCAGAATGTGGAAAAGCTCCTTATAGAGGATTTCCAGTTTAAATTTTCCGTGGTTGTCGTGTTTGGAAGATGTAGCAATGCCAATGTTAAAGTATCTTCCAAGCTGCAAGGACGAACTGCAGTCCAACGAAAGATGTGCGTCGTTAATTGCTCAGGTGACTGGCCACTATTGTTCAACAGAAAATTGAACGATGGATATGTATCAGAGAGATTTTTCAAAGTTGTTGGAATCATTGAACATTATTTTCGATTTTTGCCTCTTCTGTACAATGATTTTGCTGTTACTCGTCAGTTTTAACTATGATTGTTCAATAACATTGATTAGCAGTAATGGCTACTCAATTTGAAAGTATGTGATTTTATGTTTGTCTTATATTTACCTCTAATTTTTTTAAGTCAATCATCGCATCATTAATATTAGATTTAGACTAATGAAGAATAATTTAAAAGTTTTAAAATAAATTTCCCTAATAAATTATTGATGACTGTAGGTAAGATACAATGAAAGTAAGCAAAGGTTAATTAAAATTATCTAAGTTTATTGAAAATGTTAAAATCTTAATTATATATACAATGAATAACTCTATCAATAAATAACAAATAAAACAGATATCCTTAGATCCTAAAAAGTGAAATCTATGTTTGGCTTAGTTATATACAATGAATAACTCTCACAATTAATAACAAATAAAACAGACATCCTTACATCCTAAAACGTGAAATCTATGTTTGGTTTAGTTTGTTGAGTTTCATTCTGTACTGTGAGAAATCCATCTTAACCTGAATATATTTAAAAATAAAGTTGACATTTTAATCTAAAGATGTTTTTTAAAAATAGAGTAACATGAGTATATTTAGAAATAAAGTTTATATTTAGATTTAAATATATTGAAAAATATAATTTAAAAAACAAAACTAAATTTGTTTATAGAAAAATTAAATTTTAATTTAAATATATTTAAAAATAAAATTTAAAAAAGCACGACAGAATTTGGATCACTTAAAGTAAAAATAATAATAAACAATATAATATGATTGTATTCATAAGTGTTAACACTTAGATCACAAGCATATAATAGTATGTTTGTTTTATATTTATACCTGCTTTATTATATCTCAGTATCAACACTTCATCTTAAATTAAGGGTAAACTATAAATACAATTATTAAAATAATTTTATAAAATTTTATAAATAAAAAATCCTAGCCTCTAGTGAAAGGATTTAAATAGTGGTTACCAACAATGATCTTATTAAAATTATCTAAGTTTATTGAAAATGTCTAAATTAACTCAATTATAGAATGTATAATATTCAAAATTTATTACTTTTTAATTAATTATTTTTAAAATTTATTACTTTTTAATTAATTCTTTTTAAAATTTACTCAACTTAATATTTTAGAGTTTAAATGGTTATTTTAGAGTTAAATGGTTGCATGTAAAATTTACTAAGTTAATACTTTAGAGTTTAAATGGTTAGTTTAGAGTTACATGTAGAGGAGAATTTTGAAAGGTTAATGTTTTTTTTACTTTGTTAGTAGTTTAGAGTTTAAATGATTACATGTAAAGGAAAATTTTGAAGTGGTAAATTTTATTTACTTTATAAATTAATTTTATTTGAAACTTAATATTGAAATTAAAACTAGAATTTTAATATTTTGAGAAAAATATATATCTCAACAAAACAAATATATAAAAAGAATAATGTAAATTTTAATTCAGTTTAAAGTTTAGTTGAATAATAAATAAAGTGATAAATATTTATTATATTATAAATTAATTTTATTTGAAAACAAATAACCAATTTAAAGATAAAATATCAATATTAAAAGAATACACAAACATTAAATAACATATTTGATTTGATTTATATATAATTAGGGATGGAGTAAATAAAGACATGATTATATTAAAAAATATTATAGGAAAGATTCATTTATAAGTGAATGGAACAATATTATTATTTAATAAAAAATATATTAAAAAGAACTTAAGATAATATGTTTCCCTTATTGTCTTCCCTCATCTCAACTCTCATAAGTGAGGGTATGGGGATATTAAGGAAAATTTTCATATGTTTGTGTGTGTGTGCTCATGTGTGCATGTGTGTTTTCCTTATTAGCTACGTCCACCTCCACCCCAAGCCCTCTCATATTTGAACCTCCACCCTCATCCTCATAAATGGGGTGATATCATATATAAAAATGGAGATGGGGGAAGATAATGAGGAAAACATAAGTCGATGCAATAAACTTTTCAATATACATTCCAACCTTGAATGAGGTCGAGGGAAATGAGTGTCTATTATTTTCTTTAAAAAAATTGTAATTTTTTATTTGATTGTTAAAATGTTTGCATAAACTATGTTTAGTAATCATGTTAACACCAAAATTAGTTAATCTTACAAGTGACTTAGCCTTATCAAACCTATGTGTCATTAACCCCTTTTCATTTCCACCACGTAGACTATTTATGCAAAATAACTAAGTCAATCATAAAATGTCATTTTAAATATTAAATTGATTCATTTAATCCAAAATCATGAGTCATATTGCCTAAAATGACATATTGGATATTTCCTTTCTTCACAATAGCATGGATACAGATCCCAAAAATCATGGAGAAGAAAAGTGTTAGGTAGAATAACTCCCAAATTCATTTATCCCATTGCAAAATCATTTATTTATACATTACATATGCTGGTTGAGTTTCATCTTCCGACCAGCCTTTTCAGCTTCCTACATAACTATTCATTTTCCTTTATTTATTTACAAAATATAATCCCAACGGATTCTATTCCAGCAATCCCCCCCTTAATCCGAAGGGGTGTTAGTAAGTCCGAGCATGTTTCTGAATATTTCAAACTTTTCTCGTCCAAGCGCTTTGGTGAAGATGTCTGCAACTTGATCATTTGTGGAACAATGTCGAAGATGGACTGTCTTGGCCTCTACATGATGTCAAATCAAATGATACTTTGTGTTGATGTGTTTGGTTCGATCATGGAATCTGGGATTCTTAGCCAGCTTGATTGCAGAAGTATTGTCGATCAATAATGGAGTGGATTTCTCTTGTTTTTCATGCAAATCTTCAAGTATCTTCCTGAGCCATACTATTTCTTTCGTTGCTTCAGCTGCAGCCACATATTTTGCTTCTGTTGTTGAATCTGTCGGAACTGACTGTTTGCGTGATCTCCATGAGCCAGCTGCTGATCCAAGACTCATAGTGTATCCAGAAGTTGATACTCTTGTCTCCTTATCGCCATCAAAATCTGAGTCTGAGTACCCAATAAGTTTGAAGTCATCCACCTTAGAGTACTTGAGTCCAACGTCTTGAGTCCCCTTCAAGTATCTTAGAACTATTTTTGTAGCTGACCAGTGTCCTTCACAAGGTTTATCCATGAACCTTGAAAGTATGCCAACAACATAAAAAATATCTGGTCTAGTTGTTGTAAGGTAGATAAGTCTTCCTACAAGTTGTCGATACTTGGTCGCATCCTCAAATTCTTTTCCTTCGCTTGATGTGAGCTTCATTTTCTGTTCCATTGGAGTAGAGATAGGGTTGCATTCTGTCATGCAAAATTTGTCTAGTAGTTCTCCAACATATTTTTTCTGAGAAAGGAATATGTACTTAGGATGTTGAGTGACTTCAATTCCTAAGTAATAGTGGATATGTCCCATATCTGTCATTTCAAAGATCTTTTTCAAATCTTTCCTTATGGCTGCTATATAGCTCTCATTGTTCCCTGTCATCAAAAGATCATCTACGTACACCACAAGATACACAACAGATCTTCCAACTTTCTTTATAAACAGTGTTGCATCATCAAGATCAAAATTTTCAAAATTTAACTTCAAAAGATGCTCGGTTAATTTTTCATACCATGCCCGAGGCGCTTGTTTTATTCCATATAAGGATT